>JAPJBO010000331.1:0-223172 GCA_030068145.1 Diplonema papillatum
AAGAGCCGGCGGGAGGGCGCGATCGTTGTGGACCCGTGGAGGGTCGGAACCAGAATCAGAAAAAAAGCCCCGAGTCAGGGCCTGCCATCGAAGAGGGCCGGGCGGGGCCGGGTGGGCGCGGTGTGTTCGGGCCGGCGAGGCCAGTGCCGTCGTCGCCGAGATCGGCGCGTCGTCGTCGTGCGCGCAGCGCGGCTGCGGGAGAGGTCGTGGGGGTGCAAGGCGCGGGTCGCTTCCTGCCTGCTGGCGGGGGGGCGCGCTTCGGGGGCGATTTCGTCGTCCGCCTTCTCCGGCCACGGCTGGTAGGTGTCCCCGGTGGGGACGGCGCGCGCCGCTTCCGGCCTGTGAGGCCGTCGCTCTCGCCGCGACCGCCACCGCCGCCGCCGCCGCGACCGCCACCGCGTGCGCCGCCGCGTGCGCGGCCGCGACCAGTGCCGCGGCCGCCGCCACCGTCTCCGCCACTGTCGTCTCCGCCGCCTCCGGCCGCCGCGGCCGCGGCCACGGCCGCGGCCGCCATGACCACCGCCACCCCCGTCGCCACTGCTGCTGTCGCGGCCAGCACCACCCCTGTGATGCCCCCGTCCGCAGCACGCGTCGGCGTTCGGGCAGGTCCCGCATCGCGTCAGCCGATGCGCCCGGCAGCATTGAATGCGCAGGCCGTCGTCCGGGCGGTGGTGCACCTGGCAGCACTGGTCAACTACAAGGCTGTAGTTTCTTCGCATGCCAGTGCACACCGCGCACTTCTGCTTTGCGCAGGCATCGCAGACCGACTGCGTGCGGAGCAGAGGGTCCGCCTGCGCAGCCGGTACAAGCACGGGAAGGCGCGGGCGTTGCGGCAGAGGGGTGGGCACGTCCCAGCGCAGCGAACGCTGTGCCCGCCGCGCCGCGTCGTACTGCGGGAACACGTCCCCGCCCCAGTTCTTCCCGTCCCCGGCAGCTGCCCGCGGAAAGCTCGCCTCCAGCACCCCGTGCGTCTCCTCGCCCCCGGCGAAGCGTGGGCGAGGTGTCAATCCCCCCCACAGCATCGGCGCCCCCAGGGTCCTCATCGAGCCCACCCGGACCTTCCGCTCGGCAGGCAACGGCGACGGCAGCTGCAGGTCTCGGCACAGGCGGCACAATGTCGACAGCATCGTCCAGAGGGTCTTCCCCCTCTGGTTGGCGGCGAGCCTTCGTATTCCCGGGGGGGCAGGGACGTCGACCCCGGTGTGGACCTCGAAGTCCACTGCCAGCTCAACGCACGACACCTCGCCTGCGTTCGTCCACCTCAGTGCCGACAGCCAGCCCTTGAGCGCCCGCATCGCACGGCCGCCGTACGGCCATCTCGGCGGCTCATCCGGAAGGCGGTCGAAGTTGAACAGGTGTTGCACCGCCGGCAGCGGCGCAGCTGCGTGCCAGGGGTGCATCGGTTGCACCGCGGAGAGGCGGCGTCGCTCCGCCTCCACGCGTGCAGTGTACACCGCCGCCATGAGGCGGTGAAGGGCCGCGACCTCCACCCGCATTCCTTCGACAATTACCCCATGCACACGCGTGCAAGACGGCCACCTCGCCCGGTCCGCCCGCAGGAGTTCGGCGAAGCAAGGACGGCCGCGGATCTCGTCGTAGGCGGGGCACTCCCACCACAGGTGATCCGCTGTGTCCTGGACGCCCCGGTCGCAGTCCCTGCAGCCGCGGTCCAGCGGCGGACGCTGAGGTTCCGAAGAGGAGGACTCGGAGGCGTGCTCGTCAAAGCTGCCTGTCGTATCAGAGGCGGTCGACGACACGGACGCCGAGGAGCTCGGCGACCCGTCCGACCCGGCCGCCCCTCCGTTCGCACGCGCATTCCGTCCCCACCGCGCTGCGAGAAACACTCCCCCGGACAGGATCACCGCCAGTGCACGTTTCTCGCCAGCGTCAGCCGTCGCCAGGCGCAGCTCGTTCGTACGCCTGCAGTCCACCCCTGCCTGCACACCGTCGTAAGACGGTCGTTGCCTCGCAAGCTGCGTCCAGGTAGTCTGCCGTAGCCGCGCCCGGATGGCGTGGTGCCTCTCGCCCCTCTCCATGTCGAGAAGCCGGCGGCCCTCGAGCGCCGCGGTCGCAAAATCGCGACCTTCGAAACCGATGCCCGCGACCGTGAAACCGTCAGAGATGGCGATCCCGACAGGTCCTAGGCGCGCCTCCGGCAACAACACACCGTGCCGGCTGTAAAGCCGGGCGATGTTCAGCATGCGGGCATACACGCGGGGGAGCCTCTCGCACGCGTCGAAGAACGAGCACAGAATCCTGTACGGCCGAGCAATAACCGGATCAAGCCGGTGACCCTTCGCCAGGATCGACAGCACCGCCGTCACGCTTCTCGACGGCTGCCTGCTCCCAAAAGCGCCCCTTACGACCCGCGTCCGGAACCCCTTCAGGCGCGTCTGCGTGTACGTCTCGTAGGAGCACCCCGCAAGGACACTGCTGAGAACGTTCGAACTCGCCACCTCGCAGCGGACATCGAACGGAAGCTTCGAGGTACTCAGCCTGTCAATCAGACCGTCATGTGCGCTCAGACGCGCATCGTTGGCCCGACTCGCTCGGACGCTCTCCACACTCGTTCGCACCCCGAGGATCTTCGCAGACGTCGCCGTCACTATGGCCTCGCCGCCCACCTTCACCGCGCTGGCGTACGGTCGCCGCCTGCGCTGCTGCGTCGAGCCCGCACGGATACCCATTGCCACGGTTTTCGACATGTTGAGGCGCATCCCGGTCAGGGCACAGAACCGCGCGACGATGTCGACCGCCTGCTGCAGCTCGGCTTCCGCCGGCGCAAGGAGCGTGGCGTCATCCGCCAACGACTCCGAAGACACCTCCGGCACCCGCACCGAAACCGCGCGGAGCACTACCGACAATAGCGCGTTGATCAGTATGACCGACAGCGGGCAGCCCTGCAGAATGCCATTTGTCACCTCGAACTCGGAGCCCACGCCGAGCGGCAGCTTGAACCGTCGCTTCATGCCGCGGTACATGGCGCGCAAGGGGCGCAAGATGCGCGCGTCGAGACCCATCTCCTCTGCAAGACTGAGAACGATACCCTGCGGAACCCGGTCAAAACATTTCGCGAAGTCCAGCGCCACCATGTAAAGCGATTTCGTCTCGTCCAGCAGCGTCTCCTCGATCAACGTCGTCAGCTCCATGAGGACATCGTCCGTTCTGTGCCCCGAGCGGAAGCCATGCTGTGTCGGTAGCACCCAGCCCTCTTGCCACTCCATGACGTCTTGCAAACGCCTGCAGGCCCATAACCGATAGACGCAGCTCGTCACGGTGATTGGCCGCAAGTTCGTTGGCGAGGTGTCGTCGGTCTTTGGGATGAGCGACACCAACGACGTCAGCATACCCTTCGGCCACTCCCCTCGCTCCTCTACCAGATTGAAGAGCGTCGCGAACCCGTCCAGCAGCTCGTCGGGCAGGGCCTTCAGCTCGTCCAAGCGCCAGCCGTCCACCCCACACGCCGTAGTCCTCTTCTTCCGCTTGTTGAGCACATCCCGTAGCTCCCTCCCGGTCACATCCCGCAGGTCCATCTGGCGGCGGGGAATAAAACCCTCGAAGGCCCTGCGGAACACCTCGTACTCGGGCTCTGGGCGTCCTTCCCCGTACATGCGCAGGATCGGGTCCCACGCCTCCTGCAGCACCTCGTCCATCTCCTCGACGTTGGCGGTGAGCCGCCCGTCCGCTGTTCGCACCGCATCGGCCGCCTGCCCCGGACCCCCCCGTAGCATCGTCACAAGAGCCCGGCGATCCGTCCCAAACATCGTCAGCTGCCTCTCGTGTTGCTGCCTCTTCCGTACCCTCGCCGCAGCCGCGTTGTATCTCGCACTGCGCAGTCGTACGTCGTGCAAGTAAACGCGAGCGACCTCTGCGCTCGGCGGGTCGGAGGGGGGCGGCTCGCCGACCCCGCCGCCACGGATCACGGCGAGACAGCGCAGCCAGCACAAGCGGAGTTCTTGGGGCACCTGGAATGGTCCGGACGCTTCTAGGCGAGCTCGCTGGTAGACGTAGTGCTCCAGACGCCGGATCGCATTCCCGTGCCTCAGCTCCGTCTCGCACGCCACGCCCCGGTCCGGCGTACTCCTCGCCGCAACGCGAGTCATCTTCAGCTCCGAGTTACCGCGGCCGGTGTGCGCACGTCTCTCACAGGCAGGCATCCCGCTGCGGTCTAGCAGGTACTGCTCGCACAGAGCGGAGAGCGCCATCCACGCCCCTTCGACGTCCCCCTCGCGGGCGGCGGCGCACACGGCATCCAGCCTCGGGACCTCGACGACCCTACCTGCCGGCTTCACGGGTATCGCTCGCGGCACGTTGAACCTCCATGTCTGCTGTTCGAACGCCTGCACCGCGAGTCGAATCCGGACGCAGCGGTGGCCCCTCACGCTCCCTACCCCGATCGTCTCGCATGCAACAAAGGCGGACGCGGCCGCGCGGTTCATCAGGGCGTAGTCGATGCGCGTGCCGGACGTGTTCGTGCCCGTGTAGGTGTTGGGCGGTCGTCCTCCCTCGCACGCCGCCTGCAGCTGCGCTGCGTCCGTCCACCCGTTGCTGAGGGCATGCCGAAGCGCCGGCGACCGCTCAACGTCCGTGTTGAAGTCGCCCATCACGACCGCCGGGGCCTGCCCCACCATGGCCTGCGCCTCGAAGAGGACCGTCTGCAGGAGCCGCTCCCGGGACGCCGCTGCCGTGTTCCCCGATGGGGCGTAGACGGCAAAGAAGTGTACGAACATCCGTCCGACCCCCGTCGCGATCATCGTGTGGATGACCCGGTTGCGCACTTCCTGCAGCGATTCGTTGGGCAGCAGGTGGGCCACCCCCGGCTGCCTGGCAAGCACAACGACTCCTCCCCCCTTCTGCCCGGAATGCGGGTTTCCGTGCGGACAGTGCTTGCTGCGCTTCGGCGGTTGCGGCGGCCCCCACAGCGTCTTCCACCTCGACCCGTCGACGGCGCACGGTCTCGCGAGATAGTCCGTCGCCTGCGCCTGCTGCAACTCGCCCATCGACGTCTCCAGCACCGCAATCGCGTCTGCGGGCGCCATCGCCCGCACCTCGTCAATGTGCAGGGCCAGCGAGCCAACATTGACTGCAGCAACTTTTCGTCGTCTTGTTGCGTTAGTGGTATGGTCCTTTGACAGAGTGAGCCGATGCCTCTCATCTCACCTTTAAAACACGGCTGAGTCGCGCATGCTCTTGACAGACGCTAACGTCCGACATTTCGCACGCGCGTCGCAGTCGTTGGGTGGTATTGACAAGGGGTTTCATCGGACACTCGGATGAGCTTCGTTACTTCACTGCCGCAGGTTCCCCCCTGCCCTGGGAGGTCCGCTTGGCTGCCTTCGGGTTGCGTTTCCGCGTTGGTATTGTTGCTTCGCTTTTGGACTCCTTCTTCGACTTTGCACGGTCCCAACGTCCTGGTCTGCCCTTGGTGCACGTCTTGCGCTCAGTCTGCGCAGTTCGTCTCTCCTGCTTGACCTCGTGCTTCCATCGAGCCTGCTTGCGCTCCCATCCCGACGGGTAGTGCGTCTGCGGTCGAAAACTGCCATTCAGTGTTGCAGCTTTGCGGAGCCCAGCCTGCGGTATGGCTCGCACCTTGTCGCCGGCCTTCTTCGCCGTCTGCTCTCGTGCGGCGGCTTCGTAGGCGCGCATCACGGCTTCAAACGCCTGCTGGCTCGCCATCTGTGGCCTCTTGTTGAGTCCGGCCATGTTTCCGCCTCCGAGAGACGTCAGGACGTTGACTTGCATCTCAAGCGCCGGGTGAATCGGCGTCTGCACGATACTCGTCAGCCGTCGCATCGCGCTCTTCATCGCGTACGATTTCGCGGTCGCCGAGTCCCGATACTCGGCTGTCGCTCGTCTCTGGACTTCATCCATCGCACGATTCGATAGAGCATCGGCGTCGATATTCTGCTCGCGCGGCACGTGCTCCAACCTGATGTCGATGCCTTTCTGCCGCAGTTCCGCCACCTCTGCCTGCGCCCTCGTCTTGTACGGTCGCAGAGCTTCGGAACAGCGCGCGTTTCCTGTCATCTGGTCAACGACAAGTCCGCTGTCCCCCCGAACAACCAGCTCTCCGCTCAGCCCTGGCTGGTCTTGGAGTCGGTGCAGTGCCTTGATCAGAGCCGTGTACTCCGCGACGTTGTTTGTCGCTCGCTCTTCGATCGGGGCACAAATCTCCCATTGTTTCTTCCCCGCGAGGTAGTATACGGCTCCTGCACCCGAAACGGCCCCACGCGTCCCGTTGTTCCGCGAGCCGCCGTCGAAGAAGACTGCTGTCAGCGGTTCGGGCAGTTCGTCCCTCGCCAGCCACTGTTTCTCTCTTTCTTCCGTGTTGCGTTTCTCTCGACGCCGAGTTTTGAGCGGCGTCAGCGTCAGGCCGCTAAAAAGCTCGAAGTCAATTGCGAGTTCAAAGAACGTCGCAGAGGCGTCGCCTCCTTGCTCCGCCCATCGCTTCGAGGAGCTCCATTTTGCCATCGCTACGAGCATCTCTTGCGAGTCGGGCCACGCTGTGGTGCTTGGCCGGGCTCCCTGCACATCGATGGGGTACACAGCAGTCGGTGGTTTCGGGCACCATCCCCACGGGTAGGTGTCGACAGAAAACTCCTTTCTCCGACAATCCTTCTCAACTAATCCTTCCACCTTCTGTCGGTCGAGCAGAATGCGCGCACACATTAGCTGAATCGACCCTGCCATGTCCGCCGCTTGGTCGTGTTGCGCCTGTTTCGGCACGACGCCACAGAGAGCGAGACATTTCGGCATGTTCGGAAGACTGGCGACGAGGTGCGGGTACTCATTCCTGATTGCTGTCCACCTCGTGCAGTCCCACCACATGTGGTGCTCGTCTTCCGGTACCCCCGCGTCGCAGTACTTGCAGACATCGTGCCCAAGCCGCTTTCCCGTCAAAACAGCGTTAGTGATGACTGCGCGCACCAGCCCTTGCTGGTATCCGGTCAGCCCTCCTTCCGTCAACAGTCGTCGTGTCGCCGGACCGTCGATGCCGTGGATAATCCCCTCGAATTGTCCTCGCACGATCTTCGCATATCTGCTGGTGCCGACGGCCTCCCTCACCGCGTCGTCTTGTTGCGTTAGTGGGGAGTCATTTGCAAGCAAATGAGTACCACACTATGCCAGCTTTTCGCTACGTGACTCCAGAAGGGTCACTTTTTCCGCGCTTTCGGCGCGGCGCAACTCTAGTCGGTTGCAACTGTTCTTGGAAACTACTGACGATTTCATAATCCGAAAAGGAATCGGAATCTTCGCTTTCTCGTTTGCGCCGGTAGGCACGCCGCGATGCGGAGGACGCGAGTAGCCGGGAAGAGCCGGCGGGAGGGCGCGATCGTTGTGTGACCCGTGGAGGGTCGGAACCAGAATCAGTAAAAGGGCCCAAGTCAGGGCCTGCCATCGAAGAGGGCCGGGCGGGGCCGGGTGGGCGCGGTGTGTTCGGGCCGGCGAGGCCAGTGCCGTCGTCGCCGAGATCGGCGCGTCGTCGTCGTCGTGCGCGCAGCGCGGCTGCGGGAGAGGCCGTGGGGGTGCATGGCGCGGGTCGCTTCCTGCCTGCTGGCGGGGGGGCGCGCTTCGGGGGCGACTTCGTCGTCCGCCTCCTCCGGCCACGGCTGGTAGGTGTTCCAGGTGGGGACGGCGCGCGCCGCTTCCGGCCTGTGAGGCCGTCGCTCTCGCCTAGGCTGCGACCGCCACCGCCGCCGCCGCCGCGATCCCCGCCGCGACCGCTGCCGCGACCGCCGCCGCGTGCGCGGCCGCGACCAGTGCCGCGGCCGCCGCCACCGTCTCCGTCACTGTCGTCTCCGCCGCCTCGGCCGCCGCGGCCGCGGCCACGGCCGCGGCCGCCATGACCACCGCCACCCCCGTCGCCACTGCTGCCGTCGCGGCCAGCACCACCCCTGTGATGCCCCCGTCCGCAGCACGCGTCGGCGTTCGGGCAGGTCCCACATCGCGTCAGCCGATGCGCCCGGCAGCACTGAATGCGCAGGCCGTCGTCAGGGCGGTGGTGCACCTGGCAGCACTGGTCAACTACAAGGCTGTAGTTTCTTCGCATGCCAGTGCACACCGCGCACTTCTGCTTCGCGCAGGCATCGCAGACCGACTGCGTGCGGAGCAGAGGGTCCGCCTGCGCAGCCGGTACAAGCACGGGAAGGCGCGGGCGTTGCGGCAGAGGGGTGGGCACGTCCCAGCGCAGCGAACGCTGTGCCCGCCGCGCCGCGTCGTACTGCGGGAACACGTCCCCGCCCCAGTTCTTCCCGTCCCCGGCAGCTGCCCGCGGAAAGCTCGTCCCCAGCACCCCGTGCGTCTCCTCGCCCCCGGCGAAGCGTGGGCGAGGTGTCAATCCCCCCCACAGCATCGGCGCCCCCAGGGTCCTCATCGAGCCCACCCGGACCTTCCGCTCGGCAGGCAACGGCGACGGCAGCTGCAGGTCCTGGCACAGGCGGCACAATGTCGACAGCATCGTCCAGAGGGTCTTCCCCCTCTGGTTGGCGGCGAGCCTTCGTATTCCCGGGGGGGCAGGGACGTCGACCCCGGTGTGGACCTCGAAGTCCACTGCCAGCTCAACGCACGACACCTCGCCTGCGTTGGTCCACCTCAGTGCCGACAGCCAGCCCTTGAGCGCCCGCATCGCACGGCCGCCGTACGGCCATCTCGGCGGCTCATCCGGAAGGCGGTCGAAGTCGAACAGGTGTTGCACCGCCGGCAGCGGCGCAGCTGCGTGCCAGGGGTGCATCGGTTGCACTGCGGAGAGGCGGCGTCGCTCCGCCTCCACGCGTGCAGTGTACACCGCCGCCATGAGGCGGTGAAGGGCCGCGACCTCCACCCGCATTCCTTCGACAATAACCCCATGCACACGCGTGCAAGACGGCCACCTCGCCCGGTCCGCCCGCAGGAGTTCGGCGAAGCAAGGACGGCCGCGAATCTCGTCGTAGGCGGGGCACTCCCACCACAGGTGATCCGCTGTGTCCTGGACGCCCAGGTCGCAGTCCCTGCAGCCGCGGTCCAGCGGCGGACGCTGAGGTTCCGAAGAGGAGGATTCGGAGACGTGCTCGTCAAAGCTGCCGGTCGTATCAGAGGCGGTCGACGACACGGACGCCGAGGAGCTCGGCGACCCGTCTGTCCCGGCCGCCCCTCCGTTCGCACGCGCATTCCGTCCCCACCGCGCAGCGAGGAACACACCCCCGGACAGAATCACCGCCAGCGCACGTTTCTCGCCAGCGTCAGCCGTCGCTAGGCGCAGCTCGTTCGTACGCCTGCAGTCCACCCCTGCCTGCACGCCGTCGTAAGACGGCCGTTGCCTCGCAAGCTGCGTCCAGGTCGTCTGCCGTAGCCGTGCCCGGATGGCGTGGTGCCTCTCGCCCCTCTCCATGTCGAGAAGCCGGCGGCCCTCGAGCGCCGCGGTCGCAAAGTCGTGGCCTTCGAAATCGATGCCCGCGACCGTGAAACCGTCAGAGATGGCGATCCCGACAGGTCCCAGGCGCGCCTTCGGCAACAACACACCGTGCCGGCTGTAAAGCCGGGCGATGTTCAGCATGCGGGCGTGTACGCGGGGGAGCCTCTCGCACGTGTCGAAAAGCGAGCACAGGATCCTGTACGGCCGAGCCAACAGTGGGTCCATTCGGTGGGCTTTCGCCAGGATGGCCAGCACCGCCGTCACATTCCTCGACGGATGCTTCGTCCCGAAAGCTCCCTTCACTACCCGCGACCGCAGCCCCCTGAGGCACGTCTGCGTGTACCCCTCGTACGAGCACCCCGCCAGCACGCTTCCGAGGACATTGGAGCTCGCCACCTCGCAGCGGACATCGAATGGAAGGCGCGAGGTGCTCAGCCTGTCCAGCAATGCGTTATGGGCCTTCAGACGCGCGTCGTTGGTACGTTCCGCCTGAACGCTCGCGACACTCGTACGCACACCGAGGATCTTCGCCGCCGTCGCTGTCGGTATCGTCTCGTCGCCGACTGCCAGCACGCTCGTATAGGGCCGCCGCCGACGCTGCCGCACCGTGCCCGCGGGGATCCCCATCGCCAGTGTCTTCGTCATGTTCAGCCGCATCCCTGTCAGGGCGCAGAACTGTGCGATGACGTCGACCGCCTGCTGCAGCTCGGACTCCACGGACGCGAAGAGCGTGGCATCATCCGCCAGCGACTCCGACGAAACCTCCGGTACGCGCGCCGACACCGCTCGGAGCACTATCGACAGCAAGGCGTTGATGAGGATCACCGAAAGTGGGCACCCCTGCAAGATACCGTTGGTGACCTCAAACTCGGAACCCACGCCCAGCGGCAGCTTAAACCGGCGCTTCATCCCACGGTACATGGCGCGCAGGGGGCGCAGGATGCGCGCGTCGAGGCCCATCCCTTCGGCAAGCCGGAGAACGATCCCCTGCGGTACCCGGTCGAAGCACTTCGCGAAATCGAGTGCGACCATGTACAGCGACTTCGACTCGTCGAGCAGCGTCTCCTCGATCAGCGTCGTCAGCTCCATGAGGACGTCGTCCGTCCGATGCCCTCTGCGGAAGCCGTGCTGCGACGGAAGAATCCAGCCGTCCTGCCACTCCATGACGTCTTGCAAACGCCTGCAGGCCCATAACCGATAGACGCAGCTCGTCACGGTGATTGGCCGCAAGTTGGTCGGCGAGGTGTCGTCGGTCTTTGGTATGAGCGACACCAACGACGTCAGCATACCCTTCGGCCACTCCCCTCGCTCCTCCACCAGATTGAAAAGCGTCGCGAACCCGTCCAGCAGCTCGTCGGGCAGGGCCTTCAGTTCGTCCAAACGCCAGCCGTCCACCCCACACGCCGTAGTCTTCTTCTTCCGCTTGTTGAGAACATCCCGTAGCTCCCTCCCGGTCACATCCCGCAGGTCCATCTGGCGGCGGGGAATAAAACCCTCGAAGGCCCTGCGGAACACCTCGTACAACTTTTCGTCGTCTTGTTGCGTTAGTGGGGAGTCATTTGCAAGCAAATGAGTACCACACTATGCCAGCTTTTCGCTACGTGACTCCAGAAGGGTCACTCTTTCCGCGCTTTCGGCGCGGCGCAACTCTAGTCGGTTGCAACTGTTGTTGGCAGTTGCTCACGATCTCATAATCCGAAAAGGAATCGGAGTCTTCGCTTTCTCGTTTGCGCCGATAGGCACGCCGCGATGCGGAGGACGTGAGTAGCCGGGAAGAGCCGGCGGGAGGGCGCGATCGTTGTGTGACCCGTGGAGGGTCGGAACCAGAATCAGAAAAACAGCCCGAGTCAGGGCCTGCCATCGAAGAGGGCCGGGCGGGGCCGGGTGGGCGCGGTGTGTTCGGGCCGGCGAGGCCAGTGCCGTCGTCGCCGAGATCGGCGCGTCGTCGTCGTGCGCGCAGCGCGGCTGCGGGAGAGGTCGTGGGGGTGCAAGGCGCGGGTCGCTTCCTGCCTGCTGGCGGGGGGGCGCGCTTCGGGGGCGATTTCGTCGTCCGCCTTCTCCGGCCACGGCTGGTAGGTGTCCCCGGTGGGGACGGCGCGCGCCGCTTCCGGCCTGTGAGGCCGTCGCTCTCGCCGCGACCGCCACCGCCGCCGCCGCCGCGACCGCCACCGCGTGCGCCGCCGCGTGCGCGGCCGCGACCAGTGCCGCGGCCGCCGCCACCGTCTCCGCCACTGTCGTCTCCGCCGCCCCGGCCGCCGCGGCCGCGGCCACGGCCGCGGCCGCCATGACCACCGCCACCCCCGTCGCCACTGCTGCTGTCGCGGCCAGCACCACCCCTGTGATGCCCCCGTCCGCAGCACGCGTCGGCGTTCGGGCAGGTCCCGCATCGCGTCAGCCGATGCGCCCGGCAGCATTGAATGCGCAGGCCGTCGTCCGGGCGGTGGTGCACCTGGCAGCACTGGTCAACTACAAGGCTGTAGTTTCTTCGCATGCCAGTGCACACCGCGCACTTCTGCTTTGCGCAGGCATCGCAGACCGACTGCGTGCGGAGCAGAGGGTCCGCCTGCGCAGCCGGTACAAGCACGGGAAGGCGCGGGCGTTGCGGCAGAGGGGTGGGCACGTCCCAGCGCAGCGAACGCTGTGCCCGCCGCGCCGCGTCGTACTGCGGGAACACGTCCCCGCCCCAGTTCTTCCCGTCCCCGGCAGCTGCCCGCGGAAAGCTCGCCTCCAGCACCCCGTGCGTCTCCTCGCCCCCGGCGAAGCGTGGGCGAGGTGTCAATCCCCCCCACAGCATCGGCGCCCCCAGGGTCCTCATCGAGCCCACCCGGACCTTCCGCTCGGCAGGCAACGGCGACGGCAGCTGCAGGTCTCGGCACAGGCGGCACAATGTCGACAGCATCGTCCAGAGGGTCTTCCCCCTCTGGTTGGCGGCGAGCCTTCGTATTCCCGGGGGGGCAGGGACGTCGACCCCGGTGTGGACCTCGAAGTCCACTGCCAGCTCGACGCACGACACCTCGCCTGCGTTCGTCCACCTCAGTGCCGACAGCCAGCCCTTGAGCGCCCGCATCGCACGGCCGCCGTACGGCCATCTCGGCGGCTCATCCGGAAGGCGGTCGAAGTTGAACAGGTGTTGCACCGCCGGCAGCGGCGCAGCTGCGTGCCAGGGGTGCATCGGTTGCACCGCGGAGAGGCGGCGTCGCTCCGCCTCCACGCGTGCAGTGTACACCGCCGCCATGAGGCGGTGAAGGGCCGCGACCTCCACCCGCATTCCTTCGACAATTACCCCATGCACACGCGTGCAAGGCGGCCACCTCGCCCGGTCCGCCCGCAGGAGTTCGGCGAAGCAAGGACGGCCGCGGATCTCGTCGTAGGCGGGGCACTCCCACCACAGGTGATCCGCTGTGTCCTGGACGCCCCGGTCGCAGTCCCTGCAGCCGCGGTCCAGCGGCGGACGCTGAGGTTCCGAAGAGGAGGACTCGGAGGCGTGCTCGTCAAAGCTGCCTGTCGTATCAGAGGCGGTCGACGACACGGACGCCGAGGAGCTCGGCGACCCGTCCGACCCGGCCGCCCCTCCGTTCGCACGCGCATTCCGTCCCCACCGCGCTGCGAGAAACACTCCCCCGGACAGGATCACCGCCAGTGCACGTTTCTCGCCAGCGTCAGCCGTCGCCAGGCGCAGCTCGTTCGTACGCCTGCAGTCCACCCCTGCCTGCACACCGTCGTAAGACGGTCGTTGCCTCGCAAGCTGCGTCCAGGTAGTCTGCCGTAGCCGCGCCCGGATGGCGTGGTGCCTCTCGCCCCTCTCCATGTCGAGAAGCCGGCGGCCCTCGAGCGCCGCGGTCGCAAAATCGCGACCTTCGAAACCGATGCCCGCGACCGTGAAACCGTCAGAGATGGCGATCCCGACAGGTCCTAGGCGCGCCTCCGGCAACAACACACCGTGCCGGCTGTAAAGCCGGGCGATGTTCAGCATGCGGGCATACACGCGGGGGAGCCTCTCGCACGCGTCGAAGAACGAGCACAGAATCCTGTACGGCCGAGCAATAACCGGATCAAGCCGGTGACCCTTCGCCAGGATCGACAGCACCGCCGTCACGCTTCTCGACGGCTGCCTGCTCCCAAAAGCGCCCCTTACGACCCGCGTCCGGAACCCCTTCAGGCGCGTCTGCGTGTACGTCTCGTAGGAGCACCCCGCAAGGACACTGCTGAGAACGTTCGAACTCGCCACCTCGCAGCGGACATCGAACGGAAGCTTCGAGGTACTCAGCCTGTCAATCAGACCGTCATGTGCGCTCAGACGCGCATCGTTGGCCCGACTCGCTCGGACGCTCTCCACACTCGTTCGCACCCCGAGGATCTTCGCAGACGTCGCCGTCACTATGGTCTCGCCGCCCACCTTCACCGCGCTGGCGTACGGTCGCCGCCTGCGCTGCTGCGTCGAGCCCGCACGGATACCCATTGCCACGGTTTTCGACATGTTGAGGCACATCTTTTTGTTTTCAACTTTTCACAACTTTTCGTCGTCTTGTTGCGTTAGTGGGGAGTCATTTGCAAGCAAATGAGTACCACACTATGCCAGCTTTTCGCTACGTGACTCCAGAAGGGTCACTCTTTCCGCGCTTTCGGCGCGGCGCAACTCTAGTCGGTTGCAACTGTTGTTGGCAGTTGCTCACGATCTCATAATCCGAAAAGGAATCGGAGTCTTCGCTTTCTCGTTTGCGCCGATAGGCACGCCGCGATGCGGAGGACGCGAGTAGCCGGGAAGAGCCGGCGGGAGGGCGCGATCGTTGTGTGACCCGTGGAGGGTCGGAACCAGAATCAGTAAAAGGGCCCGAGTCAGGGCCTGCCATCGAAGAGGGCCGGGCGGGGCCGGGTGGGCGCGGTGTGTTCGGGCCGGCGAGGCCAGTGCCGTCGTCGCCGAGATCGGCGCGTCGTCGTCGTCGTGCGCGCAGCGCGGCTGCGGGAGAGGCCGTGGGGGTGCATGGCGCGGGTCGCTTCCTGCCTGCTGGCGGGGGGGCGCGCTTCGGGGGCGACTTCGTCGTCCGCCTCCTCCGGCCACGGCTGGTAGGTGTTCCAGGTGGGGACGGCGCGCGCCGCTTCCGGCCTGTGAGGCCGTCGCTCTCGCCTAGGCTGCGACCGCCACCGCCGCCGCCGCCGCGATCCCCGCCGCGTCCGCTGCCGCGACCGCCGCCGCGTGCGCGGCCGCGACCAGTGCCGCGGCCGCCGCCACCGTCTCCGTCACTGTCGTCTCCGCCGCCTCGGCCGCCGCGGCCGCGGCCACGGCCGCAGCAGCGGCCGCCACGACCACCGCCACCCCCGTCGCCACTGCTGCTGTCGCGGCCAGCACCACCCCTGTGATGCCCCCGTCCGCAGCACGCGTCAGCGTTCGGGCAGGTCCCGCATCGCGTCAGCCGATGCGCCCGGCAGCACTGAATGCGCAGGCCGTCGTCCGGTTGGTGGTGCACCTGGCAGCACTGGTCCACTACAAGGCTGTAGTTTCTCCGCATGCCCGAGCACATTGCGCACTTCTGCTTCGCGCACGCGTGACAGACGGACTGTGAGCGGAGCAGGGGGTCTGCCTGCGACTCCGGGACGAGCACCGGGAGGCGTGGTCGTTGCGGCATTGGTGTGGGCTCGGCCCAGCGCGCCGAACGCTGCGCTCGCCTCGTCGCGTCATAGAGCGGGAACACGTCCCCGCCCCAGTTCTTCCCGTCCCCGAGCGCCGCACGCGGGAAGTTCATCTCCAAGACTTCGAACGTCTCCTCCCCCCCAGCGAAATGTGGCCGCGGTGTCAGACCACCTCACAACATCGGCGCCCCCAGCGTCCTCATCGAGCCCACCCGGTCTTTCCGTTCGGCCGGAAGCGGCGACGGCAGCTGCAGTTCCCGACACAGGCGGCACAGCGTCGCTAGCATCGTCCAAAGGGTTTTCCCCCTTCGGTTGGCGGCGAGGTTCGGGGGGCCCAGGATGTCGTGCCCGGTGAAGACCTCGAAGTCGACGGCCAACTCGATGTTCGACACTTCGCCAGTGTCCGTCCACTGCAATGCCGACAGCCAGCCCTTCATCGCCCGCATCGTCCGTCCCCCATACGGCCACTTCGGCGGCTCATCCGGTAGGCGCCCGAAGTCAAACAGGTCAACTTTTCGTCGTCTTGTTGCGTTAATGGGGAGTCATTTGCAAGCAAATGAGTACCACACTAACTTGAGTAACACACAACTTTTCACAACTTTGCAGACCTTTGCAGAGCTCTGCAGAACAATGTGTGTGTGTCAAACCTAATTATGAAAAGTTGTGATTTTTTGTGCTAAAAAATAGGTGGATCACCCCACTTGTGCAATAAAAGGGGTGAGCGCGCCGCCATAGGCCCAAAGGGTGCCGTTTTCATTTGTGATCAAGCCCTCTTCTTTTTTACATAAGCGCCAGCTTGAAAGGAAATGCTCGACGATGCTGCCCGACAAAGAACTGCGTAGTTTTGTTTTATTCTTTTACTTGTTAGTTGTCGACAACTTGTTTTTGTGTTGAGGTGTCATTCAGATGTAAATCTAAAGCCGCCCACGTCAAATTTTGTTAAGCATTGAGTTCTTTTAAGTACATGAACCACATGGATTAGCATGCACTGTGCATTGTTAAGCAGCGGCTGCCAAAACTTGCCGTGACACCTATGATCAAAGTAAAGTGGAGAAGAGAATAGAAGGTTGTCTAAAAGAGAAAGGGGGGGGTAGTGAATATTTTTTGACCCTCGTAGCTCGCTGGGTCAGGCGCGCCAGGCAGGTGCTGGGCTAATTTCGGAACAGAAGGGATCCCAAGTGCTGTAACTACCGAACCACGTGTTGAACGGACGTGAGGTCATGCGGGTCTACCCCTACACGACAAATCACACAAACACAACAGGTCAAAGTCCTGAGTGAGAAAACAACACACGGTGGTGTAAGCGAAGAACAAATCAGATTGTGTTTGTATTGTATTTGCGCCTTACCTCTATATTTCCCCCCTTCCATTCGGAGTCGAAGCAGCTACGTCGAGTATTTTTGACACGATCTGTCAACCACGATCTGTCAACCACGATCTGTCAACCGAGAACTCAGCACCGCCGGCTTGAACCGCGAAACCTAAAATTGCGCAGCAAAAATACTCGAGGGACTGCCTTGTGCTCATTTCGAAGGAGGCTAGAGGGGGAGAAGACAATACAACTACAAAGTGGGTCTCTTTTAGAGGGGACATTCCCCATTATGCTATTAAAGTTTGCTAATTTCCCCATTATTATGCTATTAAAGTTGCTAATTTCCCCATTATGCTATCAAAGCTGCTAATTTCCCCATTCTGGGGGGGTTTTTTGCTAATTTCCCCACTATGCTATTAAAGTTGCTAATTTCCCCATTATGCTATCAAAGCTGCTAATTTCCCCATTCTGGGGGTTTTTTTTGCTAATTTCCCCATTATGCTATTAAAGTGGCACTAATTTCCCCATTATGCCATTAAAGTTGCTAATTTCCCCATTCTGCGACTGGGCTACTGGCGGTCGTAGTACAGCACAGGTAGTCTGGTCAAGACTTTTTGTGAGTAGTTTGGTCCATTTTCTAGGAAGATAATGACAATGCACTTTCTTACCGTGCCTAACGCGAGCAGTCGTTTGATGAAATCGATTCGACGGCGCTACTTAGCCTACTTTCAGTAGATTGTTTCGAGGAAACGGCTTATTTCCGAACAGTTAACTTTGCAAGTCACTGCGTCTTGGCACTGTGCTGGTCCGCGGGAAACAATCAGCATGTTCACCAAAAGGGGTCAGCAGGGTTCGCACTGACAGCTCAGCTGGTGATCTGACTGTCTGTAGTCTGACACCAGACTAAGTTGGAGCAGACTAAAGACAGCTGCACCGAAGCTAAGCTCTCACTGTCTCAGCGGCACTGTAGCAAAGCAACAGCTTCTGGCGGAAAAACTCGGGAACCATACTGCAGGCTGCACTGCAGCGTGGACCTTTGTGGTACTCATTTGGAAATTTGATACATGAGATGAGGCTTTTCATCATTTCATGAGCCCAGTTTGTGTTGTCACAGTTGTGGATTCAGATACAGTGGAATGCCGCTGCGGTGGCCATGATGGGCGCCGGGTCAAACCCGAAGTGCCAGGGCGGGCACTTCGGGTTGCTGCCATGTCTTGGACCAACCAAGGACTCCTGAAGGAGTGTACTGAAGATTTCATGACCAGCAAGCTATGAGCCGTATCCTCACACACGTACACAAATCCAAGGGTTTGCGGGAAACCATTCCCGAAACGGTAGGACATGTTCGTGGTAGAGGCCGCGGGAAACTGTGGAAAACGGGTGGAAACCCGCCGAAACCCAAAAAAAAAGTTTTAATGGCATAATGGGGAAATTAGCAAACTTTAATGGCATAATGGGGAAATCAGCACCGCTTTAATAGCATACTGGGGAAATTAGCAGCTTTAATAGCATAATGGGGAAATTAGCACCACTTTAATAGCATAATGGGGAAATTAGCAAACTTTAATAGCATAATGGGGAACCACCCCTTTTAGAGTTAAAGTTCTTAGCTGAACGGTTACGTCCGCCACTAAATCCAGATTTACCTGTGTTTCGTGTGGGCTACAGCCCATTTACCTCCTTTGATCTATCGCCACTGGCAGTCCCCTCAAGCATTTCCTATCAACAGGTGCTTATATTTGTTTGTGCGCACTAGCGGAACTCACCTGCTTTGGTAAGTTTCATGTAGTACGCTGCCAACTACTAATTTTTAGTACCAACAATGCATTGTTAACACAAAAAAAAAGAAGAAAGTAGAACGTACGCAGCACCGTAACGCACAACGAGCGGAAAACTAGCGACCAGGCGTCGAAAAGGTAGTGCGCATACTGATGAAAGCACCGCATTCGTGTGCGCGTGCAAGGCGACGGAGTCGATGGCCTGCGTGAGGAGCGGGCCGACGGTATCGAACAAGTCGTCCGGCGCGAGCGTCTTGGCGATGGACAGCAGCGTCGCCGCGTGCAGCGCCAGCGTCAGCATGCTGAAGGCGCGCTGCTGGGTCGCCCCGATGGCGACGATCGGCGCGACGGTTTCTATGGTCGTGTATCCCCTCCGGACCTTCTCGGCCAGCTCGTGCGCCACGCGCACCACACTGCGCACATCGGCTTGCGACACCTCCGACACCCGGTCGGTTCCCACAACGTCCGTGTACAACAAAAACTCCACGTCCAGCAACGCGGGGGCCAGTTCGTCTGCTCCTGTAAAAAGAATAAGTCGAATGGTCGGCAATAGGCAACAAAGACACACGCACATAGCTGTCGCGCAACTTGTTTGTGGTAGGTGTAGATCTAAAGCCGGCTTTTCTATTTTTTTTTAGCAAGTTCGTCTCACGAACAGCCGTACCAATAATTTCACCGCCGAGAGAGAGTAGCAATTCTTTTTTGAGATTTGGGCCGGCCAAGCTTTTTTTTCGGTGCTGTATAGAAACTTGGCCAGCTGACCAAGTTCACGGCTGGAAATAATGCTAATAAGGGGTTGGATAAAGACATACTTGCGTCGAGAAGCCGCGGGAGGATGTGCTGGTCGATGATCGGTGAGGCCAGGCTGACGAGGGTGTCGGCTTGCTGCCAGGACTTGAGGAACGGGTCGTCGTGGACCTCGCCTTCGGCGATCGAGAACGAAACGAATGGGTGCCTGAACGCGGACGACACGCTGGTGTCCTCGTTCGACTCGACGCACATGACGAGCGCCTGCGTTTCGAACGGCTCGGCAGACCTCAGCACACACAGGCCGCCGGGCCGGGCTATGAAGCACACATCCGACATGCCCAGCGGGGCCCCGTCGAGCACGCACAGGCCCGTCTCCCCGGCGTTGTCCCTCGGGCGGAGAATGCTGCCCTCTGCCGACGCGAGGCTGATGATGCGCCACTCGGCCGGTGCTTGCAGACCTGGGGGATCGGGGAGGAAAAGGTAAGAAATCTTTTCGCGCGGTGGCCTCCGCTGGTCTGGTAGGTCTGTGCTACCTCCATTCTCTTACACTCGCTTCTCTTCTCTACTCACTACTGTACGTACTCTTTCACTCCTTTTCTCTCTTTGGCCAGCCAAAAAAGACTCCTGCGACCGACACCACGAGCACATTCACAATGAATGTGGCGGCCGGTGCTTGCAGACCTGGGGGAGGGGAAGAAAAAGTGGACGGGGGTGTTGCAATCAAAAACGACTGTACCGGTGTTGGGGCTCGCACTGATCAACGAAGCAATGGACGATCAACACCAACTGACCAAACGCGATGAAAATGATAAGACAAAAGCTTTTTGATCTTCGCGGCTTTCGGTTCTCCCTTTCGAGACATGTTACCAGCATCAAACAGGCGTTAACGGCAGACAGGACTGCCTACATACAAAACTAAGACTACCGCATCAAACATGCGTTAACGGCAGACAGCACTGCCTACATACAAAACTAAGACAACCAGCATCAAACATGCGTTAACGGCAGACAGGACTGCTTACAAAACTAAGACTACCAGCATCAAACATGCGTTAACGGCAGACAAGACTGCCTATACAAAAAAACTACCGCATCAAACATGCGTTAACGGCAGACAGGACTGCCTACATACAAAACTAAGACCATCAGCATCAAACATGCGTTAACGGCAGACAGGACTGCTACATACAAAACTAAGACCACCAGCATCAAACATGCGTTAACGGCAGACAGGACTGCCTACATACAAAACTAAGACTACTAGCATCAAACATGCGTTAACCCAACAGGGCACGCGTATTCGATGGCGCAGTGGGCGAGGCAAGCAGATACCTGGCGCTAACGGAATGCACGAGACGGCCAACAGCGGCGCGCGCGGCTGCATGCTCAGCGCGGCGAAGAGGAGCGGGACTGCCTGCGTGGACTCGTTGGGGAGTGCGTCACATTCCCAAGCGACGTATAGGGCTGTGCTCGTCGACCGAATGGACGCCCGCGTGTTGGACGAGCTGGGCAACGGGCACACCCGCGCCCCGAGGCTCACGCAGGAGAGGTCGATGAGGTTGAGCCTGAACAGGATGACGGCGCTCGTCGGCTTCGTGACGGTGAACGCCAGCACAAGGCCGCCGGCGACCGACGTGGCCGTCACGTTGGCTTTGAAGACGCCGTTTGCCGGCACCTCGACCCGCAGTGCGTCAGTGGCCACGGCGAACTTAACGAGCTCAGCCGGCGCCGATCCTTCGGTGAACGTGTACACGACGCAGTCCGTGCTCTGCAGCGTGATGATCAACTGCTGGGTGGGGTCCGTCGGGTCGTCGATCGCGGTGAACGCGGCGACGTGCTTGTTCCAGCGGCCGAACAGCGAGCCGAACTTCAGCGGCGCGTGCTCCCTGAACGTGTTGCTGCCGCTGCGCCAGTCTTCGAGGAGGCTGTACACCTTGATTTCCGACACGACGCTGTCGTCGTCGCGCTGCCACGTCGAATTTCCGACGAAGCACCACACAGAACCATCGGGCTTTGGGAGGAACACACAACCCGTCACGCGTTGCACGTTCCTAGCGTTATTTGTGGATTGGGCGTTATTTGTGGTTAGGGAGGTCGGTGTTTCATTGGTCCATTCATGCGCGTCTTTAATTAGAAGACGAGGCATTTGGCTACCTTAAGAGAGTCATAGTTACTCCCGCCGTTTACCCGCGCTTGACCTGATCTCTCAGCGTTGACATTCAGGGCACTGGGCAGAAGTCACATTCCACTTGCCACCGCTGTGATGAAGCGAAATGCTGTGGTTTAGTTAACCAGTTGGATTCCTCTTGTTCGTGACAGTTCCAAGCTGACACTTCATTGCGGGCAGTGGCACACCATTCATTCACATCCTCAATTCGGTGTATCCGCGGTTCGTCGTGTGCAACGTCGGGATCCCGGGGGATCCGGTGTCCTGGAACGCAAGCAGAAACAAGTTTGCCGTTTGTTCCGAGGCGGATGATTCCCTGACCGTGAGCAAGCGAATTCAACGACAAAAAATAATCCTTTTTTCCTTTTCTAAGCAAAGGTCGCCGGCGACAACCGGAAATTTGACCCTGCTACTGTTCGACACATCTGCCTACCGGGAACATTTTTTTGGTATTCGACTAAGCGAATAATAAGTCATGTGTTTTTATTGGACCCAGCCCTTTACAATGTCGAGCAACTACCAAGATCATTAGGGTAACTGACAGGGTTTGGAGGACGCCGGCGTGCACCAGGCCCGTGAGGAAGCGCCGGCCACCTTTCCTATTGTTTTTTTTCGGCACGTACAAACAAACATCGCGCCTATTCTTTTTTGTCGCATAAGATCGCAGATCTTAGAAGACTAATTATACATAATATATCCGACGAATACCTAACACTTGTACAAGGTTAAATAACCCCGTCGCTATCCCGAAAACATCGTAACTTCACCCCTCGCTTGCCCACCCACCCTTGCCCCCTTTTTCTGAGGCGTCACGACGATTGTGACACACCGAATCACTGTCTGACCTCTCTACTTTCGATTTTTGCATCATCCGCGACGGTAAAGACGAAGCAGCAGACGGAGCCAGTATGCGCAGTAGGAGGAGGATGTACGACCTACTGAGGGGGGGCTAACTACTATGAACGGCCCGTGTGAAAGTGGTAGTTCGCGTCGGAATCCTATTAACCGCCTAGAATCTTCGTACTTTTACGACAAGGAACATTTCCGGAGTTGGGGCTTGCACTGATAAACGAAGCAACGGACGATCAGCATCAACTGACCAAAGGTGATGAAAACGATAAGGCAAAAGTTTCTTGTTCTTCGCGTGTACAGGGTATAAACCTCTCTGGGGGGGGGTTCCTGTATCAGCACTTTTTCGTTGGCTTCGTTTTCTCTTTCATGTGCAACCGTTGTTCCGGAAATGTTCCCGTCAGTGGAGATGTACTATTAAAAACCGTACACCGCGAGAGTAGGAGAAAGTAGAAAAGGGAAACTAGAGTTTTCGTTGACCGCACTACCCTGAGCCCAAATCCTGGACGTGGTGTCAGGTGGCAAATTTGGCAAATGATCATGATCAGAAGGTCCTACTTGGGCGGTTCAGTTTCCTCACACATTGCATGTGGCTAAAAACCGTACACCGCGAGAGTAGGAGAAAGTAGAAAAGGGAAACTAGAGTTTTCGTTGACCGCACTTGGGACCCTATGGGACCGCGGAGCGGCAGAGCAGACGCAGTCGTGGCCCATTGAACTCCAGGCTACCTCGTGACGTGAAAGTCACCGCGACATACCCGTGCCATACATGGTGCCAACCAAACTGCACATGCGCCGGGACATCAGGACAGCCCCAAGCAAAGACTTGTCTATTAGCGAAGAGCCATGGAACCAACCCCGGGTAAACGGGTCAGCCTTTTGGATCTCAGTCGAGACCCAAACCGGCTCGAGCTGCAACGACCCCGCCGCCACAAGATTAAAAAGCAAGCAGAGGATCTCGTTGGCCAGGTAGTTCTTGCTGTGGCCCTTTCGCAAAGCGAAAACCACCGCCTGGTTGTCCACCATGAGGCGGAACTTCTCACCGGGCATCTCCTCGGCAGCTAACCACACCGCCTGCAACGCCGCAAGCAGCTCCTTGATGAAGATGTGCTCCCGGGGCGGTGAGAACACATCCTGAATCACCCGTCGGGGGGTGGTTTCGAGCAGGACAGCCCACTCTGTATCCGAAGCGTCGGACCAGCCGATCACGGACTGCATATCGGGCGCCCTCGCACACCATTCGTTTGTGCGGAGCGAGGCAAGAGCACGCCGCACGTCTTCCACCGTCGAAAAGGGGACGTCCAACGGGGAGTCCCAACCGCGCTCGCCGGATCCGACCTGGGACGGCGAGGCGGCGAACAAACGACAGTGCTGAGCGCATGTAGCACAGAGGACGACCGGTGGTGAAACAAAACCACACAAATGAGCCGAAAACCTTGAAAAAGGTCCGGGGCGTCGTGCCCCCGGAGAGCACGGCTCGGAGGTCATCGGCTTCGAGCAGCTTCAGCACCCAAGATGGCGACGATCGAAACCTCGGTGGGTCCGCCGCAAGGTCAAACTCCAGCCCGAGGGCCTCGAAACGCTGCATCGGAACCCCGAAAGTCTCGTCCGCGGTGTTCAATTCCACTCGAGCGACTTCGCAACGCTCGAGGAGCGCAGCAAAACGCCCAGTGGCTTCTTGTTTCGAGGCCCCGACCGCAAAAAAGTTGTCCACCCAGCAGACGCCGTCTTCTTCGGGGAGGAGTACGAGAGATGAGCGCTGGGCTATGCACGGGGCCCAGTTCCAGCCCATGCACATCACCTCCAGAGTGCAGCGCGTGTATGCGCCTCTCCGCGCGGCGAGGTTCGCCCCGAAGTACTTCCTTATTGCAGCTCCCAAAGGGAACTGGTAGAAATAGCTGACGGCATCAGCTTCGACCACATACGAAGCCTGCAGGAAACGTGCGATCACGTCCCGCACGTCCGGTAGGAACATCGCGGGCGGCTTCTGCATCAGCGCGTTCAGCTTCCGGCCGTCACACACGAGGCGCAAACCACCGGACTTCTTCGGCACCGTGAACGCGGGAAGCACGACGCTCTGCCGGGACGGCGACGTGTCCATCACTCCAAACTCCCTCAACTGGCCGAGGTGTCCGAGCATCCCACGGGATAGCCCCCGAGATAGACCGCGCTCAGACTCCAAACATTTCAACGCACCCGGTCTCAGCGCCGCCTTGAACGCGTCCTCGGAGACGATGGTGTCGATGACGCCCTGTAGCAGCCCCCGTGTGTCCAGGGAACGGAGTGCGTCCACATCGACCGAACACGAGATCCTCGCAAGGCTTCCCTCCTGCCTCTCAGAGGGAGGTCCGACTTTCCCCCCGGCGACTCGCACGCAAAGGGAGCCGCTGTACGGGAAATCGACATCGGGGGCGTCGTCAGAGTCGAAAGAAGGGGGGTCGTAGCACAGCGGAAAATCGGGAAATTTCGGGCGACGGGGCGGAGGTGGCCGGAGGATCGACGGGAAATGGGGAGATAGCAAAGGCTGTGGGACTCCGCTCAGAGCTTCCGGGACGCTGCCGCCGTCTCGGCTGCCAAGGCAATCTTCCCCGCGGGGAGGTACCTCACCAGAGCCTCGATCGAGCTGTGCCGCGTGACCCTCCGTATCTCCTCCAAGCTGAGGCCCGCGTCGAGCAGTGACGCAGCCGCCCCCCGCCGCAGAGAGTGGCCCGTCAGACCCTTTCGGACACGCTTCAGCGCAGCCGACATGCGCCTGTACGACGTCGCCAGCAGCCGATCCTGGGGCGCCTTGCGCCTCAGTTTCTTCTCGAGGATGCTGTCGAGGTGTTCCGGAAGAACTATCCCCGTCGTCACCCCGAGTTTGAACGGGTCGGACTTCGTGTCCGACCAGTTGATGGCCAGGAAGTCCTTCTGCCGAGTGACATCGCCGGCCTTCAACCCCGTCACGTCGGCCACCCTGGCCGCACCCCTCCAAGCCAACGCCAGAGCCAGCATCGTATCGGTGTGCCGCTCCCGCGCGATGGCCTTCGCCACGTCCTCCTCCGTCGCCGGAAGAGCCTGCTTCTGCGGGCGCAGTGCACCCTGCCTCTTGAGCGAGCGCTCGAAATCGCGCAGGGCCTGCGAGTCTAAAGGGACCCCTACCCGCTTTTCCGCCGACTTCACGTTCTGCACGTACTGCAGCGCTGTTGACGTCGAGATCCCGGGTGCCTCTTTCGAGCCGCGTAGCTTCCGGCTTACCCAGAGGATCGTTGCCTCTGCTTTCGACAGCTTTTCCCCGGTTGCTGCCTCCCACTCGCCTCTGAACTCCAACATGCGACGGTGCGTGGACTCCACCCCGCGCCATGTCGAGGAGGCGAGAGCCCGCGACAGGTGCTTCTCCGCATCCAACCGAACCTGCCTGACCTCCCGCTTCGAGAGAGGTTTTTCGACCATGCGGGGCCGCCCCTTGGGCGGACCTCCGGACTCCTCGAGTCCAGTGGCCGGCGGGTCCGGACAGCAGAGAGCTGTGTAGGCCAAAGGCGCCCACCTCACCACTACTGGGCTTTCGCCCCGCTCTTCCTGCTGTCGCCACCCGGTTTGCGGTGTCTGCCGGGCGGGGTGTGGCGGGTCTGTTGCGTGTGGGGTCGGTTGTGCGTTTGGTGGTGTTGCGGGGGTTCGTGGGTTTGGGGCGGCCGAAACCGCTGCTTTCGTGCGTGGGCGTGCGCTTTCTCTTCCGCCCGTGCCATGAAAAGCGGCACCTCGTCGTCCACCGTGAGGGCTCTCTCGAGCACCTCGGCCGACTCCCAGTCCCCCTGCACCACGCCCCTCTGCAGCACCTGCAGGCGCCCCACCGCCCGCTCCGCCAGCTTCTGGAGAACGTCCTCCGCGTCCTCCAAAGAGGAGCACCGGCCTAGCGACCTGATGATCAGCTCGAGGTCGTCGAGCCGGTTTCGGGCCTCTCGCGCTTGCGGGGCGAGACCGCTCCCCCGCTGGGCGGCCGTAAGGTCCTTGTAGTGGTCCCTTACGTTTAAAGCTGCGAACTCGCGGCCGGGGTCGTCCAGGGCGAACCACTTCTCGGGGTCCAGGCTCGCCATGCCCCGGGGAAGGAAACCGAACGGGGTTCCCGTCCTTTCGCTGGACGCCTTGTCCGTCCCCTCGCTGTCGTCGTCGCTGTCGCAGAGGGCGCGACTTTCCCGCGGATCTGCGGCCACCGCCTGCCGCTCGTTTTTCTCGTCAATCTTGTCGACGAGGCGGCTCAGGAGGGCCGTCTGCTGTTTTCCCTGTGCTTGCAGGGCTTCCATCTGCTTCTCCAGCAGATGGATTCTGACGGCGGCCTCGCCGACGACCTCGGCGTCTTGCGACTGGCCTCGCTTGCCGGCGCCGTCGTCCGCCCCGTCTGGCCGTCGGGCCGGCTCGGGGACTGCGTCTTCCGCGGCTGCGCCCGCCTCGGAGCCCCGCGGCGTGCCGAGTGGGGTGCCGCGGCCTCTTCGTCCCACCGCTTCGGCGCCTTGCACCCCCCTCGCACGGTGGGCAGCGGTCTGCCGGGCGGTCTCCTCCGGGAAACGCCCGGCCAGGAACGCGCCGACCACCTGCTCGGAGGTGTTCGGCGAGCTGGCCCTGTGGACCCAGGCGAGACGCCACAGGGCCGTTCCCTCCGGGACGGCGTTGTCGCCGGTGAACCCCCCGGCTTCGAGGAGGGCCCTGAGCGCTTGCTCCTTCAGGCCCGTGGCGCGTTCCGCCCAATCGACGACCTGTTGAGCAGCCGGGTTCTTCCTCTCGAAGAAAAAAGCGGACGGAACGTCTACCCCCGTCACCTTCTTTACGAGGGCGACCGCATCAGTTCGTTCGAACGACATAATGTTTTTCGTTGACCGCACTACCCTGAGCCCAAATCCTGGACGTGGTTTCAGGTGGCAAATTTGGCAAATGATCATGATCAGAAGGTCCTACTTGGGCGGTTCAGTTTCCTCACACATTGCATGTGGCTAAAACAAAAACGATGGAGAAAGGCGAGAATTGCACACGAGAGTTGGAGCTCACTGCTTGGTCCTGTCAGGTCGATGATTCCGTTCGCCAGCCGCAAAGGAACAATCTTGACGCTCCCTGTATTTGTTTCGTGCGTTCGCAAGAGAGTGCAGGTGGGCGCGGGGATCACAGCGGTGCAATCGAGGGAGCAGCCCGACCATTGCCGGCCTGTCCTAATTATTTGCAGCGAATTACTGTTTTAGTTGATGCTCGGAAAGCTTGAATGCGAGGCAACGAACAGGTATTTAACTTTTACCAACCATGAAATGTTGGAGGAAATGAGAAGCTCGTCGCCGCAAACCGTGGCGTTTTCACTTGCGTCCTGAATCCAGCGTTACGTAAAAAAAAACGATCAGGCACTGCGTTCACCGAAAACAACTCTCTCTACCCATCATCATCATCATTAGTTTTGTATCAGCCGCGGTTGTGCGAGTGACGAGCTCTTGTTTAGAGTTATAGTTCGCTTGAGAATCCGGGATTTTAGAGTCTCTGGGTGACCTTCGTCGAATGGGTTCTTTTAAAGCTAATACGTACTGGGTGGGTTTGGGGGGGGCATGCATGGCTTCTTTCAGGTACACTTTATTTGCTCGCTTAGACGAGTCAGGTTCGAAACAATTTGTGACCGACACCAAGTTCTCGCCAGGATAGGTGAGTGCTCTTGGGCTCCCCACGTCTCACAAGTTGAGCAGGAGTTGCCCTGTAAACCGTACCGGTCCATTGTTCGCACCATGGCTCTACGTAGAGAAGAGTGTAGAATAGCTCAGAGAGGTTTGCGGGTAGAAACGAACGTTGCGCTTTTCGAAGTGCGTGACGTCGTCGCTCTCATAAGTTGTTGCACTGTTCGTTGCTCGCCACAGTTAGGGCACTCTGGGCACACTGGGTACCCGTGGTGTATCTAGTTTTTCGCCCGTCGGTTTCTTAACAGTCGGATTGAAACAGGCGAAGTGAAAATTGTTGCCGTCGTGTAGCGTGTGGGGTTGTAACAGTGGGTGGTGACGTACGTGCGTCAGGGCTGAGTCGTCGGTTGAAAGCCTCTCGTTCAAGGAGGGTGCGGTTAGTGGCCAATGTATGAGTTGGGAGTGTCGTATTATGGCATTCAAAAGAATGTTAAGTACGTCTTTCGTTGGGGTGGGAAGGGGATCGCAGCTGATGATTTTTGTGCGGTCGGCGATATACGTCGTTCTGACGTCTGACGACTGTGTTTCTTTGTTTGCTTTGTTTTCCTTGTGGACCTTTGATTTCCTCCTTTCAAACAAAAACTTCTTCCTCCGGGACAATCCCCACTCACCAATCAGTTTACCTCCCATTTGCAAATAGAAATTCAGCCAGGTGGCCCATTCTGACGCTTTGTCTCCAGGCTCTTGCCTAATTATCCGTAGACATAAACTTCTCATGACCTCTCGGTCGCATTTGGCAGAAAGTCGGCTAAAACTTGTTGAAGGGTCGGTTGTTCCGTACTCATGTCGATGGTCGATGTGCCGTAGAACCTTTTTCTTTTTTTTCCTGTCGGCATCTGGTGCCCTTTTGCCGCCCGGGGGCGTGACTAGTATGGGTTCTCTCCCTCGTCGTCTAGTCGGTTGTTTTTGAATGCACAGGGAACATCTTTCATTGGTGATCGTCTCTATGAAAAGGTAAAAGCTCTTGTTTTTGACACACCCTTTGATGTGCACGCAAGCAGCCTGTGCGTGGAGGATGCGTCAGCTTCGTGGTACGCCAGCGGCTGGATGCATGGCGACGGAAGCACAGAAGCGCCGAACTGCAGGCATTTGAGGGGCTTCGTGTCCACTGCTTCACTTACTGCGACGTTCACCGGGCACAGGGAGATGGTGTCGTCTCGCACCTGCCAGCAGACGCCCTCGGCGGCACCAGGCGAGTTCCACAAACCGTGGAGGGTGTATCCGGGCACTGTGGCGGGCGCGCCTTCCCCTGCCTCCAGCTGCAAGGGCGGCCCCAACGCGTACTTGTACACTGGGACTTCGATCATGATGTGATGATTTGATAGTTTTTCCTTTCTTTTGCTTTCTCTCTTTTTTTTTTTTTTTTTTTCTTCTTCTTCTGATCGTTTCTTCTTTTTCGTTGACTGTTGTGTGCTGTTGCTGTTGCTGTTGGCGTAGCGATACCGACGGGTCTCGAATATCCTTTAAGGGTCGCGGCCGCGGGGGTCTTCAAAGTATCAGCCGTGGGGGTCTTTAAAACATCAAAAATCAGTTTCTGAGGAACGAGTCTGCCGCATTCCAGCTCGCCGCAGAGTCAAATAACCACTGGTAAATCGAAAGCTATAAGCGAAGCAGTTGGAAGTTGTGCGGAAAGTAAACAGCTAGAACTACAACTGGGCGCAATACGAGGAGGGGAGACACAAACCGTTTGGATACAATAACCAAAATAATGGAGGATGTCGAGGATGATGTGGTGACAGTTCAGATCGCACACATCTGAACCACTGCGCTAACTGGACCTGCTTAGAGTAAACGGTACCTCAAAAAAGGGCACGCACAACGGACACAAAGCGACGCTCGCTATTTCGCGTCCACTTCTTGCACTTCAGGCCACGATGAAAGGTTCCCAGGCTCAATGCTTTTGAGCCAAACCACCCCACCAGGGATCTACTTCAGGTTTCGTCGTCCTCAGAGCCAATCCTTTTCCCGAAGTTCCGGATCCAGTTTGCCGACTTTTACATACATTGTGCTGTCGGCTAGAGGCTTTTAGCCCAGGAGACCTATTGCTGACAATCACACTAATGCAACAAATTTACACCTATTGCGGTTAACGGCACGCCCGGATGCAAGAGAATGACATCTCCCCTGTTTTTTTTGTGTTTTCGGCGATATTCGCTCAGTCAGTTGCCTGTGACGGCGTTCATTGAGTTGTTTGAATTAGTTCACTTACAGTAGCTGCTGATCTGCTGCGATGGTCTGCGGTTTCCAAAGCGGAGCGATGGCGGAGCTGCGGACGAGTGCGGGGGAGGCTGATTTGATCCATGGTTTGCGCGAACTTCTGTTGAATAAGGATGATGCAGGTTGGAGGTGTGCTGTTCCTGAGGGAGTTGAGGGAATGGTGATTGGGTCGGAGCGTATGGGGCTTGAGAAACGGTTGCTTGGCCAGGAGAGGGGTTTGAAAACGGGGGGTTTATCTGCTGCTGATCTGCTGCGGTGGACTGCGAGTGACAGAGCGTAGCGATGGCGGAGCTGAGGGGATGTTTGCAGGCTGGTGCACGGGAGGGTTGGTGATGATGATGTGCAGGATGTCCGCTGTTAGCGGGGAGTTTTGAGGACTCGGAGGATTCTTGACGCGCAAGGGTGTTGGGGGAAGTTGGGTACCGCGAGAGTAGTACTTCTTGGGGTGTTGGTATTGCTTGGCCGGGGTGTTGGGAACGAACGCGGTGTGTCTACTGCTTCATCATGTTGTTGCCGGTTGAGGGGTTGCTGCCGCTGTCTTCACTTCTTGCCCACTGCGTGTAGGGCCCATGTTGCCCATTCAGCGCACTTGTCCTCCGGTAGCTGACTGCGAACGCGTAGAGCTACACTTCGGATCACCGCGCGGTTTCCCTTCGCGAAGGCATCCAGAACCTGCATTCGGGAGGGTGTTTTGCCCCCGAACTCTGGCCTTAGATCCGCCTCCGGTCGGAACCAACTGAGGTGCGCTGCGTCGTCCGCCGTCAAAACGTGATGGGAGGTGGCCTTTTCATTGCACCCTCGTAGGCCGCATATCTCCGTTGTGCCGTCTTGTAATACCGAGCGCCTCACTAGCGCCTGCAGCAGATCCACTGCTCCACTGACCTTCCGGAGCTGGTGCAGCGTCTTGCCGTTGATGCTGCTCCGTGGTGCGTTTAGCCGCTCTCGGAGTCTGCTGTTCCTCTGATGATCGAGGGCTTTTCGGACAAATCTGCCGATCTCCTCCATCTGCACTAGACCAGCAGCATCTTGGGCGCATACATACTGAAGGCCTGCGTCTCGGTAGACCCACTCCACATCAAAGACGCTTCGACCGTTCAGGGCTCTTCCTGCTGCCTCGTCCGCTGCATTAATATAGCGGTTGGCTGCGTGTCCCTTTGCCCATTCTATTGCCGGCGCTGTTGGGAACACTCTTGACAGCGGGTCTGTGGCACTCTTCTTTCCTGTAACTCTGGCTATTGCGCTTTGACTATCACATTATCGGCGGTCTGGCCGTGTGTTAGCCACTATTTTCAGCGCTGCCTCTGCTGCCAGTATTGCACACACTTCTGCTTGCGTGCTCGACGTAACCGTTCCGTTAATCCGGGCGCCAAAGGATTGATCGTTCACCGCAACCCCTATCGCGCCTTTGGAGTGCTCCTCTATAAAGCTGCCGTCAGTGGCCAAGACTATTTCAGTGCCAGGTTGGATGCTTCGAAGCGCCTTAACGACTTGACGATGGCTGGCTGTTGCAGCATCCGTACTTTTCGGTAGCAGATGTCGGCCGTGGTCGGAAGTCGCGTATGATCCAGTACCGTTTTTTTTTTTTTTTTTCCATGCAGGCTTGAAAGCCTCAAGCCTGCATGGGTGGTACCAGGGAAAGCCTGCTACACGGGAGCCAAGCTTCACGTGTTCGGCGGTACTGCAGAGCCACGGGGGTCAAGTGGCTACCGATTTCCCAAACTAAAGCATCAAGGCTTGGCGCACCTTGAGGCTTGGCGCTCGCGCTGAACCCAAGCTCGTCGAGACGGTCAGCCGCAGGGCAGAGCGGAACGGGTTGTGACACTGTGCTGCCTCCGACTCAAGCTTTGCAAGCTGTGGTTGAGCGTCACGTTCCTGGATCAGGAGCGGCCTTTTTCTTTTTCTTTTTTTCTTTTTCTTTTCTCTTCCATGCAGGCAGGGATTATTCTAATCCCCGAAATTCGGCAAAATCATGGTCAAAAAGTCTATAGCCTGGCCGGAAAGATTTTTTTTCCACGTTGAGCGAGGTTTTTCGATGACCCGCAATCGCGGTATGCGACCTTCGTGGGAGTGTTGCTGCTTCGCCACTTTGTTGTAGACTCCACCTGTGGGTCTTGCGGGTCCTCTAGCCTCCGTGACACTGCACAAAAAAGTTTTCACCAGAAACTCCCGTGGTTAAAAAACCTTTTTTAACCGGCCTGTTTTGAGAATACTTTTTTTTTTTGGTGAAGAAATAATTTTTAATCATGCAGGATAATCCCTGCATGCAGGTGTGAGTGTCATGGAGGGGCCTTCACGTGGCGACACTGTTGGTCGCACCTTAATTGAGTCGCGGTCGCCGATCCCCCAACCGCCAGCATCATGTACTTGATGCGACGCGGAACGAGTGCTGACAGCACCGCCCGGCGAATAGAGGGCCACAAAAGCGGTAAATCAACCGGTCGGGGGGTGCTTAGCAGCCAATGGCCTGATGGCTGAGTGCACACCTAAGCAGGGCTGCACCCTCGCGTTGTAGCTGTACAAGGCTTCGTGGGGGCCTGGTCAACCACCTCATCACAATAGGCGCAAACGTTCTCGACAGTGATTGGACAGTCGGGATGCCGGGTGCGGTCTCCATGAAGAGAAAAGTAAAGCAAGACCTGCCCCCTGCGCCTGCTGTCTCCGGCTGCTTCGGCAGACGACGCATACTACTACTACTACCACCAAGCAGGCCTAGGTTCTCCGGTCAGGAGCCCGGGGACTGGGTGGATCTACTGGAACAACACGCAGCTTGCAGCAATCGAACGTGAAACGAAGACAACCACTCACGGCCTGTGCCGAACCGAACAAAAGGTGGGGGAGCGGGGGGGAAAACACACAGAGAAGCAAATGATGCCGGCGCGATGCAGAAGGAACAGCTGAGCCCCGAGGGCTCTTTTTTTGCACGCAGTTGAAGAGATGGGAAACTTTCGCCCACGGCGACCAACAAGGCAGCCATTCCCTGGCATCGATACTACCCACCTCGAGATTGATCATTTACTGTGTCTGGCTTGTTCACAGGGTCTAACCAAATAAAGACAGGCGCTTCGTTTTGTTTGTGCGTGCCGGCTAATCGGTTTTCCACTTGTATTTACCCTGTGTCATATTCAGGTAAGGAATTCTGATCAACCACCAAAACACGCTGCCTACGTCTTTTTAGCCTGCACAACACATTGTAGGGCAACCCGCAAGATTGTTGTACTAAAAAGAAGAAACAATTCTTGCTGGGCTCTCTTTTGTATTTTCTACGGGCCACTTTGAGACATGTTTTCTGGGGATTTTCTCGTTTTTCCCCTTCAGCGGGAACACATGAAACCCCCCCTTGGGCTTGTACCGTGTTTGTGGTTGCGCAAACAGAACTAACCTCGAGGAGGTCCAATCGACTATGCCTTGCCGTAGTTGCCTACTTAAGGGAACATTTCCGGCGTTAGTGACGAGCTTCTTCGCGGACACGTCCGGAGGGGAGGAGTCTACCGCATCAGCACTTTTTCAGAGCTTGAGAATGAGGTTTTTCGTCGGGTTCGTCTAACTTCTCATGTTACAGTAGCCCCGGAAATGCTCCCTTCGGTACAACTGTACTATACGGTAACTGACTAAAGAGAGAGAGGAAGTCGTGCACGGAAAGAAAATAAAACGCAGAGAAGCAAAGCCCCGCGCGATTAGGGTTTTCGCTACGTGAGGAGGGCGAGGACTCGATGGGGATGGGGAAGGCGGGCAGTGCGAGATACGTGCACCTGTTTGTTCTTCGCGTACACCACCGTGTGTTGTTTTCTCACTCAGGACTTTTGACCTGTTGTGTTTGTGTGATTTATCGTGTTGGGGTAGACCCGCATGACCTCACGTCCGTTCAACACGTGGTTCGGTAGTTACAGCACTTGGGATCCTTTCTCGAGCATTTCCTTCCAAGCTGGCGCTTACGTAACAATCTAAGACGCGGCCGTTGGGAGAGGCTCCCCCTTGGATGCACTCCTGCTGAAGACTTGCAGGCCAAGAGAGTTGAAGTATGGTTGACGATAATACAGTGACTACGTTGTAGAAAGAATAGCGTTGGCACTCTTTTTTCTACAGAGTTAAGTTCACTTGAGATTCCGGGGGTTTAGGGTCTTCGTGTGGCCGTTGATGAATGGGTTCTCTTAGAGCAAGAATGGGCTATATGGTTACGGGTTTGTTTATTTGGTGGTTTCTGGTAGAACAGTCGGGCCCAGAAAGAAGTCCCTTTCAGACTTCAAAAAAACGCTAGAGGGTGACCTATTATTCGCTTTTTCTCACCAAAGGGTAGGGGCCGGCCCTGCTTTAGATTGCGTCAGGCTCTCCGACTCCCGCAATCTGAGTCAGATACAGACCACCCCTTGACAGACTGCTGTTAGACTAGGATAAAGTGGATTAGCTTGGATTAAAATGCGACAATGGTCACCCGGAGACTATAAACCCCCGGATCTCTAAGTGAACTTGCGCTCTAAAATGCAAAGAATCTATGGCGGGAATCTGCACTCGCCGGCGTCGCGGTTACCTCTCCGCCTACTTTTGTTGCCGACAGTCAACCAATTCTCTTTTAGTTTTTTTTTTCCGCCGCGTCGTAGCTTTTTTCACTGCCACATGGAATTCCTCCTTCTCCTCCTCAGGCGGCAAGACGGACACGAAACCCCTAGCCTCGGTCGGAACACCGTACTCGGAGCCGCCCGGCTGCGACAGTGCGCCGTTGTTGTATGTGCACGGTGAGGTCCAGCCTCAGAAGCTGGAGTTAAAGAGGGTGTGCCCGAGTCACACCCGAAAAGCGGGTGTGCTACAACCAAAACGCGTGCAAATCCACGCCCGAAAAGCGGGCGTGAGACCCGCTTTTTTAACTCCAGCTTTAACTCCAGCCTCTGAGGCTGGACCCCACTGTGGGCGGGGCCATTGGCAGTACACGGGGGGCGGCCCGACCGCCTCAAAACTGAAGGTCAAGACGCTGTGCCCGCAGCGCACCGAACCAGCAAACCCACACCCGAAAAGCCAACGACCATGACGCACGTGCACAACGCCGGACGCTAGCGTCTGCCAAAAGTCACACGCGCGATGCAGCCATATTAAAGGTGAGATAGAGAGGCATCGGCTCACTCTGTCTAATGGCCACACCGCACCCGAAAAACGGGTGTGCCACCCGCTTTCTTAACTCCACAGCTTCTGAGCTGGACTCCTCCACACGCGCAGCCGGCGGCCTCCTCCGAGCAACTCTTCGTTCGTAGTTTCAAAAAAGCAGGCGCTTATCAAAAAAAAAAGGGGGGGGGGGGGGGTAGAGTCACTGCATCGCGGGTTTTTTTGCCTGGTCGGACCTGCTCGGCCAGCTGAGGTGGCGTTCACTGTGTGCTGAAGAAGCATTTCTTTGGACTACCGCTCCGGGAAGCAACCGGATACCGGCAGCCCCGCTGTACCAACATGGCAAGTACAGTGTCCCGCGCCCCCCAAAAAAAAAAAAAAACTATATTCCGGGGGCACCTGTGAGCGACAATTACACACGCGAAAACACAGCGACAACACATTATTAGGATTCCCATTTTCGGCACGTTCATTTGTTTCCTTTGCGTTCAGAAGGGCGGAGTAGAGGGGGGGTGTCGTTGTGGTTGGATATGATTCTGTGGGGGACGGAGAGGAGGGTAAGAAAGGTTTGCGGTGATCCCCGTCGACTGGGTAGCCCATGCTACCTTCATTCTTTGTCACATGCACACACACACACACACACACACACACACACACACACACACACACACACACACACACACACACACACACACACACACACACACACACACACACACACACACACACACACACACACACACACACACACACACACACACACACACACACACACACACACACACACACACACAGACTAGGACGCGCGGCGATTGCGTAGCCGCAAACGAAGCATTAGCCAGTTGCTGCCCGAAGCATCACGCAAACAGAAGAGCGAACAGAGACGCCCACTCCCGGCCCGGGGGTGCATCGGCCGTCACCTAGCCACTGAGCGTGGTCGTACTTTCGTGAAGGGAGGCACCACGTCCACGTTGAAACGGGTCCGCAACACACACACACACAGACACACACCCCGGCGAGATATGCACGCTACACAGGAAGCCCCGGTGCAAGGAATGTGCGAAGAAGCGCTTACCAGCAGAGACGTGTTGCCGGTATAAACAACACCACCATGAAGGAGACGGCTTAAGGCCGCGGATGCAATACTGCTCGGTCCACAGACTGGAGCGCTGCGGCGAGTGCGAAGCTGACAACTACTAGGGGATCGCGAGGTGCTGTTCAAGGCACCATCCTCAGTTGAACACGGACCCCACACACACACACACACACACACACACACACACACACACACACTCCATCGGTACGTACACTTCATATTCAAACTCACTGGCCAAGAGGATCATGCGCCGGGGAGGGGGAATTGTATAAAGTAGGTCGGGAGCTTGGAATGGAATGTAGACAACCCCCGCGGGGGATCTTAGTTGAATGTCCAGGCTTCTCGTGCGTCATGTTTTGATGCTAGCGCCAAGTCTTCTTCGAAGGAATAATCAGAGAAAAAAACGGGAAGTGCGAGACACCGAAAAAAGCAAGGAATGAAACCATCGGAGAACTAGAGGAGGGGACACTCTGCCTTGTTACATTTTTTGTTTTACTTCTTTTGTGCTTCCGACGACCTTTTTTTTTGTTTCCGGCGCGGTGTTGCGCACACCGAGTTCCTTCGAACGTGATCCTGAGACAAAGATGGCGACTGTCAGTCCTGTTTTTTTACGTCGCGAGCACCCTTGGTTCCATTCCGTCGGGGTGACAGAGAGACAGTTACGTACCAGGGAAAGCCTGCTACACGGGAGCCAAGCTTCACGTGTTCGGCGGTACCGCAGAGCCACGGGCCTACGGGTCAAGTGGCTACCGATTTTCCAAACTAAATCATCAAGGCGTGGCGCACCTTGGGGCTTGGCGCTTGCGCTGTATACAAGCTCGTCGAGACCGTCAGCGCAAACAACAACGGGCAGAGCGGACGGGGTTGTAGCACTGCAAGCTGTGGTTGACCGTCGCGTTCCTGGACCCGGAGCGGCCTTTTATGTTTCCGGCGATATCTTTTTCTTTTCTATATTTTTCTCTTCTTTTCTTCTTACGTTGGAGGGACTAGCTACCGTTACCACCGCGGCCCGAATCTGGCACTCGGCCCCAGGACCCGAAAAGATAAAGAAATGCGTAAATTTAGCTTTGTGTCATAAAAGACGGTTGTGGTCCAGGAGCTCGTGGACAAGCACACGCGAGAGCTGCACTACTGCTCTGTTAACGAGCTCGCAACAGTACACGACTGGATTCGTGTCTGGCAGACAAAAGACTTTACTGTCTTGCACAGCCCCCTCCCCGGGAAATCTTTTCAGAACAAAATGTCTGGGTTCGGCTGCGCAAAAAGGTTCGTAGCCAATACCCCTGTTTCTATCGGGTTTCTTTTCTTCTTTCGTCCGTTTTCAAAGGGAAAAAAAGGGGGGGAGAGGCGTAGTTATTTTTTTTCTTCTTGTGGTTGTGGCTTGTAACCAAGGAGGGGGACCCGGTGGCACCGGTTTTACCCACAGGTCCTGCTGCACCGTGCATCGGTCCTTGAAGCAACGGACACATACGGCGGGCCATCGCTTAGAGTTTGGGTTTCCGGCGGCAGTCCGTAGGTCGTCACAGGCAATTCCGCCCCGGGGAAAGGCCTCTACAACCATGTCTGTGCTACCAGGTGAAAACTCAGGGCCTGCCATGACTGTGCCTGCGACTAGCTAGAACGCACTGGCTTGTCTTCTTTTTACGGTGGCAATCTGCGAAGTAAACGCAGAGCACAGCGGACACGATGCTGCTGTCTGCAGCACCAAAGAGTACCAAAGGGAACAGAGGGGGAAGGGGGAAACGAACAATGCCCAACTGCAAAAAGAAAAAAAGAATTTGGTCTCACTTTTTGAACGCCCGCACCCAGGTTGACCTAGACTTTGCCTTGTGGAGGATACAACACGTTTGGGTGGAAGTGTCTTTTGGCAGAGTGAACCTTTCGTCTCGCCTTACAGGTACGGCTGGAGCATGCTTGCTTTTTGCTAGCGCCGGCATTGTGCAGCGTCTCGCAGCCGTTGGGTGATGTTAACGAAGGGCTTCACTGGACACTCGGAGCTTGCAAGCAAAGCACAGTGCCCGAGCTTCGGGAGGCGACGTTGGCATGGAGCATCTTGCTGCGTTGGTGTGCCAGCGTGAGCCGATGCTTTCTCGCCTCACTTCTCTTTCAGCACACGCTGTGGCGTGCTTGCCAGACGATACCGCCTGGTATTGTGCAATGCGTGTCACAGCCGTTGCGAGGGGTTTAAACGGACTCTTGCCCGTGCTGCGTTTGTGGGGAGTGCACACCGACAGTCGTAGAGGGACGCGTTGAGTCGGCGGGAGGGCGCGATCTTCACACGATCCGTGATGGTCGGGTGTGGACCCAGCATGAACCCACCTGAGGCACCACTGCGGCACCCACTTTGGACCCACCTTGGACTCTGTTGCTTGTGGAACCACTGCGGGACCTGTGGACCAAGGGGATGAAGAAGGCATCGCCGTGGTATACCGGTATACGGACCAGGCGGCTTACCTGGTCCTGAAAGGACGCTAACCTGTCAATGAGTGCAAAATAAATGCGTCTGCTTTTCGAGCCCATTGACCTTGTGACGACGATGCATAGGTGACGACCATGTATCAAAGCTCCTACGTTTCCCCTCCTGCCCCACCGTCGTGTCAGCTACTAGTCTCATAGATCCAGATCCAGATCCAGAGCCAGAACCGACGTCCATCGCGCGAGCGGCGCGGCCACAGGCCTCGTGCTTCGCAAACGACGGCTGCACTCGGAAGCACTTCCCACAAAGCTGGCGCTTATTCAAAAAAGGACTTTACTTGAGGGGGTGGGAGGCTGGCGCGGCCGTGTGATGGGGGCCGTAAAGAGAGGAAGCGCGGAAACGGGGGAAAAACAAAGCCAGATCGTTGAACCCGGGACGTCCGCGGGTTGGATTGGCCTTTCTCGTGGACCGTTTCAAGTGTTGTAAGAGAGAGGAGGGGCCGGCCACGTTGCTTTTTTTTTGTGCTTCCGGTGTTCGGCGGTACTGCAGAGCCACGGGCCTACGGGTCAAGTGGCTACCGATTTCCCAAACTAAAGCATCAAGGCATGGCGCACCTTGGGGCTTGGCGCTTGCGCTGAACATAAGCTCGTCGAGACGTCAGCCACAGGGCAGAGCGGACGGGGTTGTGGCACTGTGCTGCCTCCGACTCAAGCCTTGCAAGCTGTGGTTGACCGTCACGTTCCTGGACCCGGAGCGGCCTTTTTCTTCTTCTTCTTCTTCTTCTTCTTCTTCTTCTTCTTCTTCTTCTTCTTCTTCTTCTTCTTCTTCTTCTTCTTCTTCTTCTTCTTCTTCTTCTTCTTCTTCTTCTTCTTCTTCTTCTTCTTCTTCTTCTTCTTCTTCTTCTTCTTCTTCTTCTTCTTCTTCTTCTTCTTCTTCTTCTTCTTCTTCTTCTTCTTCTTCTTCTTCTTCTTCTTCTTCTTCTTCTTCTTCTTCTTCTTCTTCTTCTTCTTCTTCTTCTTCTTCTTCTTCTTCTTCTTCTTCTGTGCTTCCGGCAACAAAAGATTTTTAGTAGTGGCTGCTTCTCTTATAGTTGGATCTCTTTGTTTGATTGAGCGAACTGCCATACCATCTTATCAGCTGGGAGTCATGCGAGCTGCGCACACTCTGTGGTTTGCTGTTTGTGGACGGGACTGTTAAAGGGGGGGGGTCGAATAATAACAGTTATTTGACACATGGCTGGTTGTCTAAAAACACTACCACTATTTGATCCTGCTACTGTTCGGCTACCCGGAACTTTTTTTATTATTCGACGAATCGAATAACAACACAGTGTTATTATTCGACCCCCCCCCTCTAAGTAAGCCCGAGGCGGCGGGTGTTGATATCGACAGCGATACAAGACAACCCCAAATGGGTACCTTTTCGCCCCCTTGCGCAGTATACGAAAACTGGCTCGGCTCAAGAACAGGGAGGCATGCTTGCTGCCTTGAGATACGCGTGTCACAAAACCCAACGATTTCCTGCCAGGGGCTCCCTTTGGCCTCGCACTACGGGCTTCCCACGGTTGCGCGCCGCATGAATCCCGCGCCAACTCTGATTATTTCGGAGCAAGACACGCGCGCGTTGCCACTTTCCAGGGGTGTATGGGGTCCCGGGGGGTTTTGGAGGGTTTTCCTGACCCGGGGTCCCGGGGTTTTTCTAACTTTCGCACAGGGCAAAAACCGTGACGAAAGGCCTGTTTGCCACCCATTTGGGGTCTGTAAGTCTCCGGAATGGCTTATTGGCAACTTCTATCTCAGCTGCAAGCGTAAGGCCCCAACAGCATGAGCATCCTGTAAGGCTGCATCCTGGAAGTCGTCATCGTCCAGGCATTTGGAACGTAGCCGTAGACTACCTCGGAGTACGTTGGACCGCAACGCAAGCAGCAGTGTAACATAGAGGTCTGGACCTCTATGTTACGCTGAAACAGAAAAGTCGTGGTTCAGGATAAGTTCCACATGCCTGTGACTGGTTCGTGTGTCTGGGGACAGAGGAGGCTGATACCTTCGTAGTTGTGTGTCCCTGCTCCTGCTGGTAGGTACACAGTGAATTGACCCCATGGCGCAGAAAAGTGAGCCATGCAGGAGGAGATTCGTGTTTCATTTCACATGAGCTCCAGAATGTTGTCAAGCTGACTTGCACATAGTGACATCCGTTGTCACGAGCAGCTGCGGCACCGCAAGAACACTCCAAAAGTTGCCGTCCTGTTGTTCGGGTTACACTCGAAAGACAGAAGGAACTCGACACACTTGCTGGGATGCGCATGTTGATTTGTCAGTCGCTTTTGTTTGACTGTGGCTGGATTCTGTGAGTACACAGGTGCAGATACCAGTCTCCTTCACAGGCCAACCTCTCCGACTACACAACCCAAACCTAGAAAAAAAGTGCATGTGCAGTAAAAGTTGGAAAAAAATCCCTGTATGAAAGTTAGAAAAAAAGTTGCGTTTTCAAAACCGGGGTCCGGGGTCCCGGGTTACATACACCCCTGCCACTTTCACACATATTCTTTTTTTTTTCTGTTGACAACTTGTGTCAGTTTTTTTTTTTTTTCCTCCTGCTTTTTTGTCTGCTGGTACTTTGCGCGCCCACCTACACGGAAAGCAGCCACTTTTTGTTTTGTCTGGTTCTGATTCGCGGTTTCGATTATGCATGCCACACGCGCTGGTGCCACCTTCGCAGAGCGCAAGGAGACGTGGTTGGAGGACGAACACCGCCAATTTACTTTACATTTGGAAAACATGCGGGCCGGGTCTCGGACGTATGCCGAATTGCAGAACGCAGGCGTGCTTGCCAGTGTGGGCCCTCTGCTGCAGTTTGCAAGAAAGGTCAGGGACGTGGTGCCCCCACAGTTTCTAAACAGCAAATTGTATGGGAACGTTGCTTCCGACGTCCATACGAGACGATTTTACACCCACCCACACTTACACACACACACACACACACACACACACACACACACACACACACACACACACACACACACACACACACACACACACACACACACACACACACACACACACACACACACACACACACACACACACACACACACACACACACACACACACACACACACACACACACACACACACACACACACACACACACACACACACACACACACACACACACACACACACACACACACACACACACACACACACAAAAATACACATCAGCAACGTGTGGGGCGATGAGGTAGTTCGATTATGGATTCCTTGCTACGGTGCTTTGGAGACAAGACGAGCGAAAGCGGACTGCTCCGACGACCACAGGAGTCCGCTGCCGCTGGTTACGCCGTCATGTCGTGACGGGTTTAGACGCTCTTCGTCAGTGCCTCGAATCGACCCTGTGCGTGTGGTGAGATGTGGATTCTGGGTTGGCGAGGGGCTGCCTTGTACTCAGGTCAGGGGAGAAACAGTGCAACTACAAGTGGGTCTTTTGTCGAACGCTCACCCCTCCCCCGCCATTGAACCCCCGGGGTCCCCTGCGTTTCGTGTGGGCTACAGCACATTTCTACACTCATACGAGCTTTTCGCAACTGGCGGCCTCAAGTATTCCCTGCAAAAGCAGGTGCTTACACAAAAGACCCGTGAGGAGTTCCGCTGGTCTCTCGCGCGAAGGCGCCGGTCAAAGACGAGCGCAAAGGAAATGGATGTCCCCCACCCCCCATACGTCGACGTTGACGTCGTAGTACACGTCGAAGTACGTGCGCGCGATGTCTGCGATGATCTTGCGGTCGGGGACCTGCTGGCTGGTGCCGTAGAGGGCGGCGGAGCCGGTGGCTTTTTCGTCTTTGGTGAGGAGGAGCTCTGCGCAGCAGTCGCGCATGTCCCGCACGAAGCGGCGGGCGTGCTCCATGTCGTTGACGGCGTGCAGGTTGGTCACGGCGAGGTGCAGAGCCGACGGGAACTGCAGCTGGTTGAGCTCCCAGTCCTTCTCGTGCATCATCGCGGCCAGCCGGTAGATGTCGAAGGTGTCAGACTTCACCGCGACGACCGACAGCAACGGCTTGCCCATGACCTGCAGGCCCTCGATTGCCGAGCACTCCTTCGAGATGAACCGCGCCGCGCTGACGATGGCGCTGCTCGTCTTGACGTATCCTTCTTCTCCATGGTGCATCATCGCCGCCCACGTTCCAGCGACCACATTCCCCACCCTCGACCCAGCGAGCGTCGGCGATGCGTAAATGCCGCCCGGCCAGTTCGGCTGGGTGTACATCTGCTCCTTCCTGTATCTCGGGTCGCTGTACATGATCACGCTGCTACCCTTCGGCGCGAAGCCGTATTTGTGGGTGTCGCACGATATCGAAGTGACGCCAGGCACGCGGAAGTCGAACTTTTCGTCGAGTGCGAGCCCCGCCTTCTCCATGAACGCGATCACGAAGCCGCCGAGGCACGCGTCGACGTGCACCGGGATGCCCCTCGGGCGGGCGAAGTCGGCGATCTGCGTGATCGGGTCGATGATGCCGTGGGGGAAATGCGGGGCGCTGCCGACGATGCAGATCGTGTTCGACGTCACCAGCGAGCGCAGGTGCTTCATGTCGACCTTGCACGTCTGCGGGTCCATGTTCGCGTGCCGGATGCGGATGCCGAAGTACTCGCAGGCCTTGTCGAAGGCTGCGTGAGCGGTCACCGAAACGACCAACTCAGGCCGCGTTATCCCTCGCTCGTTCTTGGCGTACTCCTTGTAGGCCCGGATCGCCAGCAAGATAGACTCGGTGCCGCCGGACGTCATCGCGCCGCACGCATTCTCGCCGCCGTTGAACATCTTCACGCACATGGAGATGACTTCGCTTTCCATCTTCCGAACACCCGCGAACTGTCCGGCGTGCAGCGGGTTGGTCCACTGGTGCATGCCCATCGCCTCGTTGATGAACTCCGTGTACCCGTCCATGCCGCCGTGGTAAATGCTCCCGGAGTACTGGCCCTTCGAGAAGTCGCAGTTCAGCTCTGCGAGCTTCTTGCACATGCTCAGCACCTCCTCACGCGTGTTGCCCGCCGTCGGCAGCCGGTCGAAGGTCTGCGCGCACTGCGACGTCTTCGACCCGAACTCCTTGACGAACGAGTCAGTGGCCTCCGCGATCGCCTGGTCGTAGCCCAGGAGCCCGCCGAAGTACTTGCGCATGTAGAAGAAGAAGACGCACTTCGCGTTTTCGAAGATCTCGGTCGGCCCCTGCCGCAGCAGAGCCGCCACCTGCTGGCCGAGGTACAGAAACGCCATCCCGCTCACGAGCACCTCGCAGGGGCGCATGCTCGAGAAGCGCTGGTCAATCAACGCGAGCGACTTCGTGACGTGGACGGACACCTGATCCATTCTCGTTGCTTGATCTTTTTTGTTTTTTGTTCGTTCCCGGGTTTGATTATTCCCCCTCTTGTTTGTTCGTTTCCTTTTTTGTGTGTGGTTCGTTTTCAGGAATTTATGCAGGATTCCCGCCCCTTCAGAAGCCCATGGCGATGCTGGGGTACATGTGATGCATCGCGCACCCGGGGCGCTTTATGGCGTTTTCCATTTTTGTTGACAAACGAATCGGCAGCCTCCGCGATCGCCTGGTCGTAGCCCAGGAGCCCGCCGAAGTGCTTGCGCATGTAGAAGAAGAAGACGCACTTCGCGGTTTCCACTCCATCAGCATCCGGAGCCGCGTCGCCGCCCACAGCCTGTAGACCGCGCTCGTGACGGAGATGGGCCGTAGGTCCATTGGTCCGAAGCCGCCCTCGCCCTTTGGGATGAGCGAGACCAGGGCCCTCATGAGCGACTCCGGCCACTTGCCCGTCTTCTCGACCACTGCAAAAAGTTCCGCGAACCGCCGCAACGCCTCGTCGGGGAGAGCCGCCAGTTCGCGTACCCGCCAGCCCTCCGCGCCCGGCGCGGTGTTCTTGTTCATCGTTGAAAGCGTCTTCCGCAGGTCGGCCGCCGTTATCGCGTTCAGCTCCACCGCGTCCGCCCGCGGGATGTGAGCCCGAAAGTCCTTTTCAAACGCCTCCCACTTGGGCGCCGGTGTCTCCTTCCTGCCGTGCCGCTCGTACACTCCGCCCCAGGCGGATGGCCCTCTCAGGAGCACGTCCATCTCCTCCGCGTCCCAGGTCACGGAACCGTCTGCTCTCGCGAGGTACTCCACCTGTCTCCGGTCCGCCTGCTTTACCCACGCGAAGATTCTCCCGGTGCAACCTTGGCGGCCAGCTGCATGCTTCGGCGCCACTCGTTTATCCGCGTCTCTTTCACGCCGTGCGCCAACTTCTTCTGCGACCCCCGCAGATCCGCGAGCATCTTCATCATCGTCTCGGGCTCGGTCGACCCCAGACCTCTTCCCAGGCGTCGTCAGCCATCAGCTTCTTCCCGCCCGCCCTCGCCTTGTCCCATCGCTGCTTCCGTACCAGCTGCGCCTTTAAACCCGTCACGTCCGCAGAGTCGCGCTCAATCGCCTCGATCTGCCGGATCAGCTTCGACGTTCGCTAGCTGGTGCGCGTTCGCCGCTCCCCCGTCGAGCGGGTTCGCCGGTGCCGTCACCCGCCTGAGCCGCGGCTTCGTGGTCAAGCCTCCCCACGAACTTCCCCGGACGGACCCGGTAGCTCTGGCGCCGCCTCCAACAGGTACGCTTCCGCTGGTTGCGCGGACAGTCGCCACATCGCTTCGACGTCTTCCCTCGCTGCTGCTTCCATGTGGCGTGCTCGGGTGGGCTCCATCATCTTCGCGCACAGGACGGTTTGGGAATGCTGAGCTAGTCGGCAGGTAACTCTCTGCTAAGGCTAAATATCTCCCGGAGGCCCATAGCGAACAAGTACAGTGATGGAAAGATGCAAAGAACTTTGAAAAGAGGGTTAAAAGTCCCTGAAACCGATGAGTGGTAAGAGTTGGAGATGCGTTCAAATCTTAAGCATTGCTCCTTCACTGGGGTTTTATGGTTGAGACGTCTGGACCTATTCGGATCGTCCAAGCCCTCGCTCTTCAACCGAAAGCATCGATGAGCCAGCGGGGATGGGGGCCGGTCGCACTACGGTTCCCGTGGTCGCCTGGAGGCGTTCCAGATTGAGGTCCACCACCACGGCGCTGTGTGTGGGCACGTCCGGTACCCGTGTCACCGCCACCTGTTGCACGGCGCCTACTGCTGCTGCGTTGGCGAACACCATGTCGATGCGCGTTCCTCCGTCCGCCTGCGAGCAGGTGCTCTCCGGTTGTCGCCCCCGGCGTTGCGCATCGAGCAGGGCTGCATCCGTCCAATGCCCCACAGACACTGCCTTCCGCAGTGCCGGCGAGTCTTCGACCGCGGTGTTCCAGTCGCCCATCACCAGTACCGGAACGTCTCCCAATCCCGCGGCCACTTCGAAAACAGCCTCCAGAAGTTCTTCCCTCCGTGCCCTTCCTCTCGCATGCGCATACACCGTCATCAGGTGTAGCATTCGTTTGCCGTCGCCGTATGGCACTGCCAGGTGCTGCCATCGTCCCGTCTCCCACAGTCGTTGTTCCGCCGCATGTCCCATGGGCGGCTGCCATACCTTTGTGCTGCGGTCGCGGACATGAAACGCCACGCCGCCCGAGGGAGCTTGCAGCCCTCCGTTCCCCATCCGTTCGAGCGGTAGCGGCGACGTAGAGCCTGGCTCCGAGCTCTTGCCGGACGAGCGCCGCACTCGCCTTTGCCGACGCCTCGTCCAGCCGGACCTCCTGCAAAGCGACCAAGTCCGCGTCCAGTCCATGCACATCGAGGTAGTGCCGCCTGTACGACGTGATGTTGAACGTGGCGATCGTGAGGTTGGAATTTGTTGCATTAGTGTGATTGTCAGGCCTTCGACTACCCTGAGCAACGCACTATGCCATAAAGTCTTAAGCATTTGTCGTGGCTGGCTAGATACTGCATCGTCTGATCGGGTGTTTCTGGCACGTTCGGTAGGCTTCCGTCCAGCAAGCGTTGATCAGTACAAAGAAAAAGGAGCAACCGCTGACACGACGAAAGCGGAAAAAAGAAAAGGCTTCGAGAAGAAAAAAAGGCTGCGAGAATGCAAACAAGTGGTCGCTTTGTTTGTGCGTGCCGGTTGATCGTTTTCCCGCTTGTATTTACCCTGTGTACATGTTCAGGTAAGGAATTCAGATCAACCACCGTAACACACTGCCTACGTCCTTTTCAGCCTGCACATTACATTGAAGGGCAACCCGCAAGATTGTTTGTACTAAACAAGTACCCGAGGCCGGTGGTTTTACTTGCCACATACACCTATCTAGCCTCTAGGTTAGATGCTCCTGAGGAGCATCTAGGTACCGAGGGAGGGCTGCAGCCCGTCTGGATAACCGTCCTCGTGTGTCAGTTAGGAGGTGCATCTGGAGGTGATGCACACGAACAGTTATGCAGCGTACACTGTGGACTGCTAACGATGTAATTTTTGCATCCACACGTAGCATGTACATGGGTATCCCACCGCCCAGCGAAAGCCGCCAAGAATACCAGAAGAACCGTCCTGCGCTTATTTTGGAGGGAAGCCTGGTCCGCCAGCCGAAGACCAATGCCGACCAGATGTACCAAACACACAAGCAGGCTCTAAAAGACGGGTGCTGCGACTTTCTTTGCGGTGGAGAGGCTCTCAAGACGATATCTTTTCACAAAGAGTGGAGCCTCAGTACCTCGAAAGTTAGAGAGAAAAAGCCGTCTTCGCTCTTTTCTCATGAAAGGTGCGTTCCTATCTTTGTGTTCGTTGGGGTTGTTTCGAATCTCGTGGGCGATGCAAACAATGCCAAGAGGTCCATTGTACTACTCTCTGCAGCCGGACTTGCACATTTTCAATAAGAAGAGCGTTAGGTTTGGTTTGTTCTTTTTCCTTTGTTCGTTGCCGACAACCTTATTATTTTGAGCTTTTTAGATGTAAATCTAAAGCCGCTCCAGTTCTTCTTAAGCATCATCACATGAGCCCACTAAATTGGCATGCACTTTCCACTGCCTCGTTGTTCGGGTTGCTGTGTGCTTGCCTTTGCGTCGTCAAGATCGAGTACTTGGAGCTAGCGCCTTCCCGGGGCTAGGCCTTATTGTGATTCTGCTGGAGAGGGTGAGTTCAACAGCGAGCAGGCATTGCCCGTCTTTCTATCACTTCGAACCTCTCTTTTCGCTCCGTGGTGCGCAATATGTCTTGAGTACATGAACCACACAGATCGCGTTGGGCAGGATGCTTCATGGCATCGGCGTCAACTACTTGTGCGAAGCTAGGCCTTGTTGCGATTCTGCTGAACTGGCGAGCAGGCATTGCTCGTCTTTCTATCACTTCGAAGTTCTGTTTTCGCTCCATGGCGCGCAATATTCTTGGAGTACATGAACCACACAGATTGCGTTGAGCAGGATGATCCACGACATTGGCGGCAACTACTTAGACGAAGTTGGGCCTTCTTGCGATTCTGCTGGAGCGGACGAGCTCAAGAGCGAGCGGGCATTGCCCGAGTTTCTTTCACTTTCGAACCCTGTTTTGCACCCCTGGTGAGCTGTCGAGCTCGGTTCAGTTTCTTTGAGCTGCCTGCGCTCGGGCGCTTCCTTCTTCTTTCGATATGCATTGGTTAATAATGAGGGGCCGCCCAGCCCTGCCGCGACACCTTGAAGAAAATGCCCTGAGAATACTCCCCTCAAGGGCCAGGGGCCACCTGGGGGGGTAATCTCACGTGGCCGTTGAGCACCGGGAACTTTTAAGTACACGGATCAGCATGCACTAGCCGTTGAGCAGCGGCTGCCGGCTTATCTTGTCGCACCCTTTCAGACTGTTTCGAGTTTAAGGATCCGTGTTCTCTGTCTACGGTCGACAGTCAAGGCGGGTCGGGGGCTTTTTGTAAGTAGTTGGATTTTGTGAACCAACTACTGCGTGGAAAGAGTAGTGTTGGCACTCTTTCTGTTCTGAAGAGGAAGCTGAGCAAACTCAAGAAGGATGTATCGCGTATGAGTGCGCACCCAGGTTGCTTTTGGGCAAGATGCGAAACGATGTCCCTGACGGAGCAGACAAACCTTCTTCGACACTCTGGGGTCAGACGCTCGAGGTGAGTGCTGCGGCCAAATTATGCCTGGGCCGGGACGTTGAAAATATACTCTCCGGGTCTCTCGCGAACACCCACAAAAACTCACGAAGAGAGCCAGAGAAGAGGGAGATCGAAGAAAACACGTCAAACCACATGTGGCTCTGCCCTGCCGACCCTGTGGCTTGTTCTTGTAGTCATCGCTACCACTGACCTTAACGAAAGAGAGAGAGAGAGACCAAGAATTCCGTAAACACACAGAGATAGAAGTTCCGGCCAAATTTATACCGTAGAGTAGGACTTGGCAGACGGGGCTGGACCTATTGACCTTACGAAACACGCAACAACGATCACAGAGAGAGAGAGAGAGAGGGATCAATGAACTTCGTAAACGAAGTGAAAGAAGCTCTGGCGGACTTCGAAGGGTGAACCTGGGAACACCGTGTGTCAAATTCACCACATACAGACCACAGGAGCAACGAGCAACACCTCTTCCGAGGAAAAGAGACAATCTAACCGTCAGGTCTTTCCCCGAATTCTCGCTTGCACTCAAGAGAGAGAGAGAGAGCGAGGTGGGGGGAAATCTTAGTTTAAACGGAACACTGCCTCTCATGCATGATTGATGCTAGCATCAAGTCTTCTTCGAAGAAGATGTTGTAATAGAGGGGCGGAGGACACGTCAAAACAAAGCCAAGTGCGGTGTCGCCTAAGCAGCTCCAGGGCCTCCTCCCGCCTGTAGGTGATCTCATAGTCATCGCTACCGCGTTGACCTTTACGAGAGAGAGAGCGAGAGAGAGCGAGAGGAGGAGTGGACTATAAACTACTGCCGGAAGGAGGTTGGCGCCCAAGTAGCAGCCATCGCCTTCCAGCGCGAAAAGAATGTGTTTACCCTGCCGCATGTGGTAGGATGCCAAAAGGGGGATATCAAGAACGTGCTTGGAATGGGTATGTGCTCAACACCGCACTGGTCCCGTGTGCGCTGTGCTTCGGTCCTTTAAGCCACGGACACATAAGGCGGACCATCATCAGCGCGGAACCTGAGTGTCTGCAGACAGGACTGCGGTGTGAGTCTGGTTTGTCAGGCGGCTGTTCGTAGCTCGTCACTGCCAGGACCACCCGTGCTACTAGAGCACAGGCGAATCCGTCACGGGAGAAGGCCCTTACAACCGTGTCTGAGCAATCAGTTAAAAAACTCAGGGCAAGTGTGGTAGGATGCCAAAAGGGGGAGGGGAGGGCTGGGGCAGAAAGATACCGGCACGATGTTTGTGGATGTGGGGCATGCAACCTATACCGTCCAGAAACCGTATTCCGAGTGGCACTGCACAAAGTCAGACTAGAGTCAAACTCAGCAGGATCTTTTTTTCCCCGGTGACTGTTTCAAGTCCGTTCTCTTGACTCCTGTTTCGCCAGATAGTAGGTAGGGACAGAAGGAATCGCATTGGCCCATTCATGCGCGTCTTTAATTAGCAAGACGAGGCATTCGGCGACCTTAGGAGAGTCATAGTTACTCCCGCCGTTTACCCGCGCCTGACCTGATCGCTCAGCGTTGACATTCGGGAAATGGGGGCCCAAATCCACCGGAGAAGCCTTTTTCCGAGCACAGAACCCCGGTTGCTCTCGGTTTCGAGGCCCCTGTTGGTTTGCGTAGTGGTCGCATATCATTTCGAGGCCCCTGTTGGTTTGCGTAGTGGTCGCACACCATTTCGAGGCCCCTGTTGGTTTGCGCAGGTCGCATACCATTTCGAGGCCCCTGTTGGTTTGCTCAGGTCGCATACCATTTCGAGGCCCCTGTTGGTTTGCGCAGGTCGCGTACCCGACGTGCGCAGCATCGTACTCTGCCGGTAGTTTTTTCTGCCCAAAACCTCCCCCCTGTGGCATCGTCTCATACCGAGCTCGCAAGCCGATGCTTTGCTAACTTTTACACGTAGCGACTCATCAATTCGGCGGCCGTCTGGCACGGGAAAGATAGCGTTGACCCAGTTGAATGACTGGTGATCTACGTTGTTGGTACATGTCGAGAAGATATGCCCGGCCGGGTAAACACTGAACGAGAAGGGAATGAAAAAAAAAAGAGGGGGGGAAAATCTTAGTTTAATGTTTAGGCAGAGCACTGCCTCTCATGCATGGTTGATGCTAGCATCAAGTCTTCTTCGAGGAAGATGTCGTCTAGGAAAGGGATGCAAAATAGAAAATAGAAAGTTGTAAAGAGGGGAGTGTACGGCTCCCAAAGTGGGGAATGAAACCTTGAGGGACTAGCCCCCTGTATTTTTTTCCACCGCGGTGTTGTGTGCACCTCGTTCTTCGTCTCATGTTTCGCTCTTGAACGCAGACCAATCCAAAGTCAGAGCTCATCAGTGGGTCCTTTGGATGGGGATTTTCAGTCCTGTTCCGGTGCGAGCACAACTTGTTGGGTTTCATGTGTTTTCCTTCCTTCATTCGTTTTTTTAAAAAAAAGGGGGGAAAGGGGCGGAGCAATGTGTGGAGGCGAGCCGAGGCGGCTGTGTCGCCCGTGATGTTCTCCCATCAGGGCAAGAGGCCCGAACGTAAGCAACGCTCCGCTGTGTGACCGACTTCGGTCAAACGCGTTCAGGAGGATGTGCTCGGCATTTGGGCGAGTGGGGTTGTGGGCGCTCCGCCGGTGTCTCAGAGAAAAAGTCAGCTTGAGACACAGAAAGGGGTTTTGATGTACACCAGTTTCTAGAGTATTCTGGACTGTTTCTTGCAGTAGGTCGGTTTTTTGAAGTCTCCGTTTGACTTGTGAGGCGGGGGGAAGGGGGGGTTTTCCTTTTGTGCTGTTAGAGCAGGGCCTGGGCAGTGTGTTTTCATTCCTTTTCATACTTTGAGTCGCTTTTACTTTACTGTTTACTGTCGCGTGGTTGCGCATCCGTGTATCTTCGTTCTTAGCTTATGTGACCGACACCAGGTCCACTGCGTTGTGCAAGTGGTGCTGGAGGGTAATCTTGAGGTTTCTTGAGTCCCCGGTTGGTTGGCCGGTAGAGACTGTCGGGAGGTGGTTTGGGACATGTAATGCCCCAATGGAATGTTTTGTGTGGAGTGATCCTCAGCTCGCTCCGCATTGCGTGCCCTTTAGCACAAAACTTAACCTTCTCTAACCAACGACACCCTCTCTCTGGAAGCCGTGTGGAGTTCTGTTGCCGACCGGTGCGCGGTGCGTCAGCCCCCCCAGTGAAACTGTGAGGGGGGTGTGGTGTCGGGCGTTCTGTTTGTCGCCGAAGAAAAGGTCAGAAAGGTATTGTAGTTTTTCCCACCGTCCCAACGACTCCCCTTCCCAACTACCTGTTCGTAGGTGGCCTGGCGACTGTGCTGCCGCATTTTCACGCACTCAAAATTCGAGTTGTATGCATCATTGATATGACACCAACTATTATTTTTAACACGAAAATTTGCGCTCTGTTGGGTTGAGTGCTTGGAGCGAAGGAGGCTCGCTCGAAGCTGCGGCGGTCCATTCTCGATTCGGGAGAGTTTTTAGGGTGAAAGTTCGCTGCAACTCGGGGGTGTTAGAGTCTCCAGCTGACTTTCGGCCAATAGGGAAGCCCTGTGTGCGCAACGTGTTCTTACACGTGGCGGATAAGAGCACCGGTGTGTCTCTTGTTATTGATCGTTGGCAGTTCGGTCACTATCCACACACCTTACACATGGCAGGTCAAAGTTGGTAACGAATTGTCGCACCTTAATCCCGTCTTCTTCAAAAGTCAGGCCAGGCCTTTGAAGTCACGACTTGACATTCTTTGAAGAGAAACTCTTTGAGAAACCGGAGTTTGTAGCCTCCTGGCAACCTCCGTCTTTTTTTCTGCAAACAGGGATCGTCAGGGTATTACCTCGAGTACTATTCCCGGTATTCTCCGGTTTATTTTTTGTATAAGCACCTGCTTTGTAGGAAATGCTTGAGGAGACTGCCAGTTGCGATAGATCAAAGGAGGTAAATGTCCACACGAAACACAGGTAAATCTGGGTTTAGTGGCGGGTGTAAGCGGTCAACAAAAAAGACCCACTTTGTAGTTGTATTGTTTTCTCCCCCTCTAGCCTCCTTCGAAATGAGCACAAGGCAGTCCCTCGAGTATTTTCCAGATCCACCAGCCCTAATAGCGCAGTTCGGTGGTGCGCAGTGGTTGTTCTTTTGATTGGTGCTCGAGAAATTAGGTTCCTTAGGGGTAGCCGTGAGTGCCCGTTCTTCTTTTTCCCCAAACCCGGTTTCAGTCCAATACGGTTTCAGAACCGGGAAATCGGCCCTAACGCAACCCCTGTTCAAAGTAAGGGGGGTGTACGCTTTTGGTTCACACAGGAGGATCTTCATTTGGTGTTTAGGCATGACGACGATGAGGGGGAAATTGGAAGAACGTGCTTGGAACGGGTATGTGCTCAACACCGCACAGGTCCTATCTGCACCGTGTTTCGGTTCTTTAAGCCACGGACACATGAGGCGGACCATCCTAAGGGGTGTCGGCAGACAGAACAGCGGTGTGAGTCTGGTCGGACTACCCATGCTACGAGAGCACGAAGCAAGTCCTTCTCGGTGAGAGAGTCCCTACAAGGAGTCGGGGGTTTTAGGTTTTCGATTCACACGGGAGGGGAGAGGTGCTTGGAATGGTATGCAAGGGTCTGATTCTGGGAACATCGGGGAGGCTAACGAAGTTTGCGGTGATCTCCGTCGGTTGGATTGTACAGGCACCCTCTGCTCTTTGTCATGGATGATTGAAAATGGGGGGAGTGTCTCTAGTTTTCCAGACCCCATTTTTCTTGGTTGCCGTCCGTGTTCTTCTTTTTTACTTGCGGGAATTTATTGTGGTTGCTTGACAAAGGAATGGGAGGGTCGGGTGTGGGAAGCTTTGCAGGGAAAGATGAGGGCTCGCCACTATCGCTAGACGCGACATGATTCCCCGCGTTTGGAGTCAGTCGAATGCAAGCACAGCAAGTACCGCAGCTTTTTTTTTTTGTATAAGCACCTGCTTTGTAGGAAATACTTGAGGAGGCTGCCAGTTGCAAAGATCAAAGGAGGTAAATGTGCTGTAGCCCACACGAAACACGGTGGGTTGTATTGTTTTCTCCCCCTCTAGCCTCCTTCGAAGTAAGCACAAGGCAGCCCCTCGAGTATTTGTGCGGGCACGCATCTCCGAACTCCCAGCGCACTGTGGTATGCCCGCGTTTGTCGATGATGGATGGAAAATGTGCACCGTCGTCGACAGCATCTTTTTCAAACCGGGAACGAAGACGATCAACCTTGCAGACTTCACAGTACAGTGTAGGGCAACGGCCGCCAGGTTTGTGGGTGGTAAAACTTGATCCCCGGCGATTGTGCCCTTTTGTGCGCAGTGCAGGAGAACTTTGACTTTAGTCCCCCCGGCGGTATTCCTGGGAATACTCCCTCAGTGAACTGTAGAACTGTTCGTTCGTGTGCACTCGCTATCATGCAAGGTCAAAACCTTGTGTCTTTTTGGAAATGGCCAAAAAAAAAAAATTCCGGAAAAAAAATGGGTTTTTTGAATTTTAAAAGTTTGGAACAAACTCTGCAGTAATTTTTGAGGAAGTTGAGCAATTTTTTTTTTTTCCAAAATTTTTTTTAGGGCTCCATCGGCCCCGCGGGAGCGTTTTAAAAAGACACAAGGTTTTGACCCTGCATGCTATACAGGAAATGCCCGAAGGGGTCGGCAGTCGTAAAATCGCAAAATGGAAGGGAAAGCCTCCACAACAATTTCCTACTACGTAGCAGAGGCTTGTCGCATGCTGCGACGGCGAGCGGCTCATCTGTTTCCGCATTTGTATGCTCAGCGATGGAACGGAAGGGACAGAGGTTCTGTGACGGCGTGCGAGCAGGTTGCAGATATCCGGCAGGCCCTCGGGCCATTCGGTTTTCTTTTCGTGTTGGCAGTGCATTCCCCCCTCCTTCTCGGGGGTTTTCTGTTCCAAAAACTAAAAGACAGAGGACCGTCTACTTGGTGTCGCAGGCGTGGCAGCTTGTAAACGGGGGTTCTACCCCCAAAAGAAACCCGTACACCGCGAGAGTATGAGAAAAGATAACTAGAGTTTTCGTTGACCGCGCTACCCAAATCCTGGACGTGGCTTCAGGTGGCAAATTGGCAAATGATCACGATCAGAAAATCCTACCTCACACATTGCATGCGGCTAAAACTTTCATCCGCTTGCAAGAGGGATCGGTCGGTACGCTGTCGTCCGAAAGGACCTGCTGGGGCTGAGCGGGGGGAGAAGTCCACTGCAACAGTACTTGCTCGTGGAGATGCTGAGGGACAAATCCCCTCAGCGCATCTCTTTTCACAGCGCCGTCAAGAAAAGGAGGGGGAGGTGGAGGAGGGGGAATTGGTGGGGAGCAACGAGAGAAAGAAGAAAAACAAGAAATACTCGCTTAGGTGCCGCCTGTACAAGAGGCCGAAGGAGGGAATCTTGCAAGACAACGTGCTTGAAATGGTTGTGCAACACCGCACAGGTCCCATCTGCATCGCGTTTCGGTCCTTTAAGCCACGGGCACATAAGGCGGTCCATCATCAGCGCGGCGACCAGTGTGTCTGCAGACAGGACAGCGGTGGGAGGCTGGTTTGTCGGGCGGTTATTTGTAGCTCATAGTCAGAACCACTCATGCTATGGGGAGACATGCAAGCACGTGCTTGGGATGGTTGTGCGTTGTGCGTCGTGCGTTCAACACCACCCTGAACCTAGATTTGCCTGTTCCAGCACATTACCTCCTTTTGAGATAGTAGTAGTAGTAGTAGTAGTAGTAGTAGTAGTAGTAGTAGTAGTAGTAGTAGTAGTAGTAGTAGTAGTAGTAGTAGTAGTAGTAGTAGTAGTAGTAGTAGTAGTAGTAGTAGTAGTAGTAGTAGTAGTAGTAGTAGTAGTAGTAGTAGTAGTAGTAGTAGTAGTAGTAGTAGTAGTAGTAGTAGTAGTAGTAGTAGTAGTAGTAGTAGTAGTAGTAGTAGTAGTAGTAGTAGTAGTAGTAGTAGTAGTAGTAGTAGTAGTAGTAGTAGTAGTAGTAGTAGTAGTAGTAGTAGTAGTAGTAGTAGTAGTAGTAGTAGTAGTAGTAGTAGTAGTAGTAGTAGTAGTAGTAGTAGTAGTAGTAGTAGTAGTAGTAGTAGTAGTAGTAGTAGTAGTAGTAGTAGTAGTAGTAGTAGTAGTAGTAGTAGTAGTAGTAGTAGTAGTAGTAGTAGTAGTAGTAGTAGTAGTAGTAGTAGTAGTAGTAGTAGTGTCGTCTGCCGAAGCAGCCAGAGACAGCAGGCGCAGGAGGCAAGTCTTGCTTTACTTTTCTCTTCTTCATGGAGACCCGCCCCCGGCATCCCGACTGTCCAATGACTGTCAAGAAAGTTTGCGCCTATTGTGATGAGGTGGTTGACCAGGCCCCCACGAAGCCTTATACACAACACGGCTACAACGAGGATGCAGCCCTGCTTAGGTGTGCACTCAGCCATCAGGCCATTGGCTGCTAAGCACCCCCCGACCGGTCGAATTGCCACTTTAGTGGCCCTCTATTCGCCGAGCGGTGCTGTCAGCACTTGTTCCGCGTCGCATCAAGTACATGATGCTGGCGGTTGGGGGGTCGGCGACCGCGACTCAATTGAGGTGCGGGCAACAGTGTCGCCACGTGAAGGCCCCCCCATGAACAACAGAAGAAAATACATCGTTGACGGTCCTGAAAGGACCTTTCACGGACAGGTTCCGCGTGCTGGTGGTGGTACATTAACGCGGCAGGGGGGAGCATCAGTTACCGAACAATGCCCTTCGACCGGGGCATGCGAGCTAAGCGGGCATTCGCGCCAGCCAGGAACTGTTTGCTTTGCCGCATTTTAGGCGCCTTCGCATAAGAGCGGGTAGACGCAATCACGAATCGAGAACAACAGGATGCTTGTAATCTACGGCTTCCCGGCGGATGATGAACTTAGTACGGCGCCTTATTTTGTTTGCGCGAGGAGTGATTTCTTAGTACCGACACGGCATTGTTCACACGAACTCATGTTTCGCTACCTCCCCTGTTGCAGGCGTACCGTAGGGCAGCGACAGACGAAGTGCATGCAAACTGACGCGGAAGCATTGCGCTACCACAATGCCGAACGACAGACGCTGCACGCCACACATTGCCTATCATGCAGGGTCAAAACCTTGTGTCTTTTTGGTACATGGCCACCAAATTTTTTCCGGGAAAAAAAATGGGTTTTTTAAATTTTAAAATTTTGGAGCAAAAACTGCGGTAATTTTAGATGACGTTGAGCAATTTTTTTTTTTCCAAATTATTTTTTTTGGGGCCATCGGCCCCGCGGCAGCGTTTAAAGAAGACACAAGGTTTTGACCCTGCATGCTATGTATTCCCTTGCAGACCCGCTGCGTGAAAACCTTCCCCCGGGTCGGCAAAGGACAAAAGGGCGTTTTTAGTGCGCGTGTGTGTGCTTTTTCGGGCTGGGATTTTGGAGTGATTATTTTTTTTTGTCTGAGGAAGGGGCGGTGGGGGGGAATGGAATTGAGGTGAAAAAGAAGAAGAAATCGTAGGAACGCTGTGGCAGCCTGCCCGTTTCCCGTTGGAACTCCACCGGACACACACCTTCTTCTCCGAAGCTACGGCAACTCTGTTGGATGGGTCAACACTTGCTGCATAAAACCTTTTGTGTTTACACGAGTTCGTTGGACGCCTCCATTATTCGCCGAACCTGCTGGTAGAACACGCGTAGTAACAATATGGGGGCTTCCGCACGATCTGTGCCACAGGGTTTTTGTTCTTCACTTACACCACTGTGCGTTGCTTTTTTCACTCAGGACTTTTTTCTGTCGTGGTTGTGTGTCTTGTCGTGAGGTGTACCTGCATGACCACACGTCCGTTCAACACAGCATTCTGGGAACCCTTCGGTTCTTTGGCCACTTCGTCGTGTATTTCTAGCGTTTATTGCGGTTTAGTTTTCCTGCCAAGCTGGTGCTTGTGTAAAAAGACTTCTGGAGAGGCTCTCGTGGTGTGCTGCGGTCTGCGCTGCGAGTATAGAAGGAGGCGCCGGGTGAGTTTCGAGGGACGGAATGGCCGCGTTTTCATCGTTCGGTACCTTGTCAATCGTCTAAGTTGCTTGCCGGGGGGGGGGGGGGGGGGGGGGTGGGGGGGTTGAGTCGGGGGGGTGTACAGCATTTGGCCGCTGACGTAACGGTGCGGACATCTGCTTTGTTGTTGGTTGTAGGAGCCGGGGAGGCGCAAAAGGAAAAAGCCCATGGGGGGGTTTTTCTTCTTTTTTTGAAAAAGATTTATTTTTTTTTTTTATTTCAGGGTATCATGCCGGCCGGCTTGCGAATTTTGGACAGCAGTGGTGGATTCAGCTTCGGGCGGTCGGTCAGACCCATGCCGTCGGGCACATATCGACTTTCGCAACTTCAGCTGAGCAGCTATTGTGGGTCGTGTGGCACAACGGGTGTCACGCATGCGGGTGACACCCATGCATGTCCCCTTTTCAGAGTTAAACTTCGCTTGAAATACCGAGGTTTTAGGGTCTCCGTGTGACCGTTCATGAATGGGTTCTTAGAGCAAGAAAGGGCTTTATGGTTACGGATTGTATATTTAGTGCATGCTTTCGTTATGGGTTATGGCTAGCCATATCCGGGACTGTTTGTGACCGACACCAAGTACATTCCTTCGTGGAGTGAAATCTTGGGCCCCCACGTTCTACAAGTTGAGCAGGGGTTGCCTTGTAGCCCGTACCGGTCTGTTGTCCGCGTTTTAATGTATTTTCTCGTAGAGTAGTGCTTGGGTTTCGCGACACTTGCGGTGCTTCACGTGGTGCGGGTTGCTTCCGCCCTAATATAAGGTTTTTTTTGGGTAGATTTGCTGGGTAAAACTGTTCGTTGCTCGCCACAGTTAAGGCACTCTGGGCACACTGGGTACCCGTGGTTAGTGAGGTTATTCGTCTGATGTAGTTTTCATCTTATGCAGAGCTAGGATTACCTGGGTATCGCCCATGTCGGCCCAAAAAAAGGACGAATTTGGGTTTTCACACTTTCTAGACTGTTTCGAGCGTTAAGAAAACCGGCATTTTCGAGTCTCCGTTGTTCTTCTTTTCCTGTCTCTCGGCTGTTTGAAAACTGCAACGTGAAGCTAATACCCTGAATATTTAGTGTTTGACCATGGGGTTCCTTCTTGATGCTCGGCGTTCTTTTGGTTTAATCTAGGGTATTTTCAGGTTGGAAGGCGGGTTTGGTTCTATGTGTGAACAGAAATGAAGGGGGGATTGCAAGAACGTGCTTGGAATGGGTATGTGCTCAACACCGCACTGGTCCCGTCTGCGCCGTGTTTCGGTCCTTTAAGCCACGGACACATAAGGCGGACCATGAAGGGAGGGGGGGGGGGAGTGCGCATTCTGGCTTTGCGGTCTCTGGGAAAGGGATCGATGTGGCTGGCAAGATAAGAAACTGGAGTGTTTCTTGCTCGAGGCGCCGTGTGGTTTAGCGGGGGGTGCGGTGGGGGCGCGTTGTTTGAAAGAGTCCCTGAGGAGGGGGGGGGGAGAAACCCGCGATTTTCTCTGAGCTTTTGTTCCCCCCCCCTCCCGCACCCTTTTGCACTCATCCATCTGCTCTCGCTGTGCAGGGGGTTTTGGGCGATTCGTCGTGGAAGTGGTGAAAGGGCAGCGCACGCCGCGGAGCTGGAGGATAGGGATAGTAGCCCGCCGGCGTGTGGGCTGGGGGGGAGAGCTGTTAGACCCGCGAAGTCCAAGGGGCGGAGGACTCACGTTTTCTCACCCTGAGAACCCTTTCGTTTCCCTACTTGCCACGTGTCGAAGATGTGCAACAATACGTGCTACCCGCTGGCACGCATTTGCAGGGGAGAGGGTAGGTGTTGGGGGGGGGTGCCAGTGGACTTCGCTTTTACTTTGCTTACTCACATGGCATCACGTCAAGGAAATGCTGCGGGCGGCACTGAGCACGGGGGGGGGAAAAAAACAGAGTTTCTGGTACGCCAAGCGCGAGTTTGCCACGGTGCGAATAGTGTGGCTGGGAACGAAGAGTTGTGGGCGCCTCATGTCGCTGCGGGGGACTTCGTACGTGGATGCTGTCTAAGCCTGTCAATGCACACAATAGGTGGACAAGTCTGGTGCCAGCACCCGCGGTAATTCCAGCACCAACAGTGTACATTAATGCTGCTGCTGTTAGTGTGATTGTCAGGCCTTCGACTACCCTGAGCAACGAGCAACGCACTATGCACACTCCGTGTCTACAGGAGTCATTCAACAACACATGCTCACATGAGGAGTATTTCGCTTTCCGGGATTAAGAAACTCTGTCCCAGAAACATTTTCGGGGGACGATGCCTCCTTCCAAGAGACAACTGCCTCGTTGTTGGATCCAGAGCTCAGGTTGCAAGGTGGCTCAGTTTGCTGGGCATCTGCGTACTGCTGGTATTCAGAAGGCCGGGATCAACCCCTCGCATCAAGACCTGTGCTAGGAACGGTGGTAATGGTGCCTTGCAAGTAATCGCTTCATCGGGATGAAAGCGCTTACGCGTACACCATACGCCCACCGGTCCGGGGGATTGCTGGAAGAAGCGCAATGCCGCAGCCCGCGTTCGGGGTCTGCGTGGGGGGGAAGACGCACTTCTCTTCGAAGGGGGCGGTTTTGTGATGCTGTGCATGACGGCGGTGCGTGTACAGGGTATAAACCTCTCTCTGAGGGGGGGGGTCGGTTTTCTGCATTAGCACTTTTTCGTTGGCTTTTTTTCTCTTTCATGTGCAACCGTTGTTCCCCTCACTGGAAGGGTTACTCAAGAACACGGAAGGCACGAGGGGTGGGTCGAGCCTTGGATGGTGGGGCCTTCGTCCGGACACCAGTTGTCCGGGATAGGCGCCTCGTTGAAGAACGCGATGCCGAAGTCCATGTTGTGGGTCTGCGGAGGAAGCACGTACTTCTCGCCGGGAGCGATGTTGATCCCGAACATGACTGTGCGCGGCGCGTGAACGTTCGCCTTCGCGTCGAAAAAACGGGGCGCGCACGTCGCGAGCTCCCAGCCGTCATCCGGCAGGAGCTGGGCGTAGCCTCCCGTCGTGCGGGTTGTGCACGGCGGACAGAACGGAAACGTGAAGTAGACAGAGCAGCCTTCCGTGGCTTCGGCGCAGCACGTGAACGACACTTCGTCGTTCTTCGTCGCCGGGAGGTTCTTCAGGAGCCCGGCACGGAAGCCGCGCATCGACTCGGGAATGTCGCGGAGCCAGTGCTCGCCGGCCGGCTCGAACGACGAGCCGCCCTCCAACGCCTTCAACGAGGAGTCCGCCGCCTTCCCGTCCACGGACCACACGTCGGGGCACCTGCCGTCCGGCGATAGAACCGCGAGCGCAGCGGCGCCAAAGACTGTGATGGCGACGGCCATTTTCTTTGCGTCTCTTGGTCGCTGCTTTTTAGTAGTTTTATTTTACTCTTTTTTTTTTTTTTTTTTTACTGGATTTTCTTTTTCTTGAAAGAAAATCAGGTGTGGGCGATTCGGGGTGTGTGTGGGTGCGGGTATCTTTCGACCTGTTGTTTGTGTTGGTGGGTGCTCGGCTTAATATGCTTTGCGGAGAAGGGGGGCCGCCATCCTTTCTTCTCCGGCAGAGGAGTTGCGTAGCCTCCCGTCGTGCGGGTTGTGCACGGCGGACAGCACGGAAACGTGAAGTAGACAGAGCAGCCTTCCGTGGTTTCAGCGCAGCACGTGAACGACACTTCGTCGTTCTTCGTCGCCGGGAGGTTCTTCAGGAGCCCGGCACGGAAGCCGCGCATCGACTCGGGAATGTCGCGGAGCCCTCCAACGCCTTCAACGAGGGCGACGGCCCTTTTCTTTGCGTCTCTTGGTCGCTGCTTTTTAGTAGCTGAGAATCCGTTTTGTCGTTGCCCCTTTCAAAAAAACCCGCTTGTAACTTGGCCACGTGTTGGTCAGCACCGTTTTCGCTTTAGCGCTGCATTCGTTGAGCAGAGCACCTTTGTGCGCGATGTGAATCCCGGTGGGGGGGAAACCCTCGTGGGTTGGCGAAACAGGGGCACACAGCTGTTGATTTCGCTTGTAGTGCCCAGCCGCTTCAGCAAGTTCGTCACGAACAACCGTACCAATAAAGGGGGATTCGACCCCCCCCCCCCTTTAACTTCACCGCTGGTAGAGGTAATCAACTTCTTCTTTGAGATTTGGGCTGACCAAGTTTTTTTCGGCCTCTGTATAGAAACTCCGTCAGCAGACCAAGTTCACTATGGGTACATGAACCCCTGAGCCGTGCGCATCTGTTTTGCGTGCTAAGCGAGCAAGAGAAGAGCAGAGAAACATGGTGTGTTGGGATCTACAGCGTCCATCGATCGGAGCCAACGAGGGTTGTAACGTGCGGCGCAAGGCATCAGGGCGGTGCGTATCCTAAGATGTGAACGCGCGGATGCAGCCAAAATTGATATCGTGGGGCAGGGCTAGAGTCTCGAGAAGAAGTCGGAAGCATCGTTCGATTTGCAAGAAAGAGCAGCTCGCAAGCCTGTCAAAGTCGAAGGTTGAAGCGAAACCCCGCTTCCTTTTCCGCCCAGGAAGGACTAGCCCGGGGCCTTCGCCGGGTCGCCTTCATTTCTTCGCCAGACCGGCAGCGGACGGATTCGGTCGGGGTTTCCTTTGTACTTGCAGGCCTTCGCATGCACACCACTTTGCTTGCAGCCGTCCCGCAGCCACGGGGCAAGACACTCTTTCAATGAGCTCTTAATTTGCGCAATCGCTGTGTGGGCTACGTCCGGTTGCTAGCCGTACTGTTGTACCGTATAAAAAACTTCCGGAACACGTGGCTGCACAAAACGCAAACGAACTTGCTCCACCACAGGAAAACTCCCTTCCCGCCTTTCGAGAGAGTTACACCCTGTTCGCGAACAAATTGCAACAGTTGCCGCCGATCTGCTCTGTTGCTTGAAAGCGTTCCCCTTCCGTCGGTAGAGCTGGTCTGTGAATGGGAAGTCCCCATTTCCTTCTCAGAATGGGTTCGCAGGATGCAAGGAACATACGGGAAAACTCGGAGCAATAACGGGGGAGTGTCGTCCAGCAGACGGACAGTCATGCGAGAGTTGCATTGCAGGACTCGGTACCTTCGGCGCACCACAACGGGCAAGCTGATGGTGCCGCGGAAAAGAATGTTAAAGCAGGCGTTTGCCTGGAAGGCTTTCGCGATATTCTGCAGATGCTTTTAGTCATATTCATGTCCACGGTTTCGTACGTCTTGGCCATAATATTATGGCCAAGCTGCGCAAAAAAAGACAGGGGCTTGTGCGTGCCACCTTAAACATGGGTAGTGTGTACCCTGTAAAGATCAGGTTTGAGGCCGGGCCGACACTGATCTTCAGAGTAGGAACGCACAACTCGTAGGACCGTCGACTGGCAGCTTGGCCGGCCTTGGGTCGCGACGGTCGTTGTCAGCCGTAGCCGTTTCTTTTGAGCAGAGAAGCTTTAGCAACGCCGTGCACGGTGCAGCAGACTGCAATATAGTCTCCGTACAAATCTCTAGAGCTGCGGCTCTTCTCCGCGTGGCATGCGATGCTGTACACCCCGGACTCCCACTCCTTATTGCGGGAGTGGTTTTGCGGTCGTTTGTGCGGTCGGCCTCACTCCTCAATGCGGGTGGCGCTCCCGCAATGCGGGAGTGGCCACCCCCGCGCTTTTTTTGTATAAGCACCTGCTTTGTAGGAAATGCTTGAGAAGACTGCCAGTTGCGATAGATCGAAGGAGGCAAATGTGCTGTAGCCCACACGAAACACAGGTAAATCTGGGTTTAGTGGCGGGCGTAAGCGTTCAACAAAAAAAGACCCACTTTGTAGTTGCATTGTTTTCTCCCGCTCTAGCCTCCTTCGAAATGAGCACAAGGCAGTCCCTCGAGTATTTCACACCCGCATCGACTTAGTACATGGCTGCTGAAGTCCGGGGTGTACAGTACATGTACGTGCGTGAACCGTGTGTACGGTGGGTTTCGACGTCTACGGAACGCGTGGGCCGGGATGGATTTCCGAAGCCGGCTCAGGGAAAGAACAGCGACGATCGCTGGGCGCGCCGCATCTCGGCGACGGCGGACTGCCGCTGTCTGTTGAGGTACAAGCGCAGGGCGAGGACGGCGAGCAAGGCCGGGCCCGCGTACGTGCAGCACCACCGGAGGCTCGGCGGGATGTACCAGAAACCCTTCGCGCTGAACGTGACGATCATGTCGCCCCGCCCGACGACCTTCCCTTGGTACCGCCTAGGCATCCCCCACCCAGCTGCCACAACGGGGAAGGCCGAAGCCCGGAGGGTAACGTACGATCCGTCCACCGTGCGCACGCGGGCTTCGTCTCCGAAGTGGCGGACGTCGACGCTGAGGGTGAGATCGTCTCCCTTCCGGATAAACACGTCGTGCGACAGCTGCTTGACGTTGACCTCGACGGCCTGCTCGTGGAACTTGACGGTGGTTCCAGACTTCCAGCCAGGTTGCACCTCTACTTCTACTGTTAGGTCCTCCTGTCCCATCCTTCCCCACCTTGACAATTGGACCTCCCGGATGACTCCGGTGTGCAGCTCCTCGAGGGTGACCCACAGGTCCGTGTAGATCCATTGCACCCTCGGCGCGAAGAAGTCTTCGCCGAAAAAAGTGCGGAAGATGCTGTCCTCGAAGTCGTACTCGTCGTGCGAGAACGAGAAGCCGCCGCCGGCGTCGCCGCGGTCGTACATCGCCCGCTTCTCCGGGTCGCTGAGCACTTCGTAGGCGGCGGAGACCTTCTTGAACTCTTCGGCGGCAACGCCGCGCGTCTCGTCGGTCCGCTGGCGGTCCGGGTGCCATTTCAGCGCGAGTCTTTTGTACGCGCTCCGTATCTCTTCTTCCGTCGCATCGGGGTGGGGGACGCCAAGCGTTTCATAGTGCTCCGTGGAGCGCCCCATGCTCTTTTTGTACCTCTGGTGTGTTGTTCTTGAGTTGTGTCGCCAAAACAGGTTATTTTGCGTTCTAGATATAGAGACGTCGCGTGTTGGAACGTTCGTTGTGGTAATGACTAGTCAACACCTCTGGACGGTCTTAGGTGTAGCTTGAAACAGTGCGTCTTTTTGGGAACACGGATGTTTTTGCGTCCTGAGCGTAAAAACACCACGTGTGTGTGAAACGAGGATCTGTCGCCGGAAACCGGAAAAAGTGCGGGAAAAGCTGTCGTGCGAGAACGAGAAGGTCGTGCATCGCCCGCTTCTCCGGGTCGCTGAGCACTAGCGCGGAGGCCTTTTTGAACTCTTCGGCGGCGGCGTCAAGTGTTTCATAGTGCTCCGTGGAGCGCCCCATGCTCTTTTTGTACCTCTGGTGTGTTGTTCTTGAGTTGTGTCGCCAAAACAGGATATTTTGCGTTCTAATATAGAGACGTCGCGTGTTGGAACGTTCGTTGTGGTACTGATGTTTCAACACCTCTGGACGGTCTTTGGTGTAGCAGTGCGTCTTTTTGGGAACACGGATGTTTTTGCGTCCTGAGTGTAAAAACACCACGTGTGTGTGGAACGAGGATCTGTTCGTTGTGGTATTGTTCTCTGAACGCTTCTGTGTGACGGTCTTTGGTGTGACTCGAAACCGCGTCTGTCCACCAGCTCCTCGAGGCACAGGTCCGAGTGGACCCACTGCGCCCTTGGCGCGAAGAAATTGTCGCCGGAAACCGCAAAACGTGCGGGAAAAGCTGTCGTGCGAGAACGAGAAGCCGACAACGGTCGTGCATCGCGCCCGCTTCTCCGGGTCGCTGAGCACTAGCGCGGAGACCTTCTTGAACTCAACGACGGCGACGCCAAGCGTTTCATAGAGCTCCGTGGAGCGCCCCATGCTCTTTTTGTACCTCTGGTGTGTTGTTCTTGAGTTGTGTCGCCAAAACAGGTTATTTTGCGTTCTAGATATAGAGACGTCGCGTGTTGGAACGTTCGTTGTGGTAATGATTAGTCAACACCTCTGGACGGTCTTAGGTGTAGCTTGAAACAGTGTGTCTTTTTGGGAACACGGATGTTTTTGCGTCCTGAGCGTAAAAACACCACGTGTGTGTGAAACGAGGATCTGTCGCCGGAAACCGGAAAAAGTGCGGGAAAAGCTGTCGTGCGAGAACGAGAAGGTCGTGCATCGCCCGCTTCTCCGGGTCGCTGAGCACTAGCGCGGAGGCCTTCTTGAACTCATCGACGGCGACGCCAAGCGTTTCATAGTGCTCCGTGGAGCGCCCCATGCTCTTTTTGTACCTCTGGTGTGTTGTTCTTGGGTTGTGTCGCCAAAACAGGTTATTTTGCGTTCTAAATATAGACACGTCGCGTGTTGGAACGTTCGTTGTGGTACTGAGTTTTCAACACCTCTGGACGGTCTTAGGTGTAGCAGTGCCGAGTGGATCCACTGCGCCCTCGGCGCGAAGAAATTGTCGCCGGAAAACGCAAAACGTGCGGAAAAAGCTGTCGTGCGAGAACGAGAAGCCGACAACGGTCGTGCATCGCGCCCGCTTCTCCGGGTCGCTGAGCACTAGCGCGGAGACCTTCTTGAACTCATCGGCGGCGACGCCAAGCGTTTCAGAGCGCCCCGTGCTGGTGTGTTGTGCTTGATTAGCGGTGTCGCCAGAACAGATCAGTTTGCGTTCTAAATACGAAGGCATTCCGTGTGGAACGGGGGTCGGTTCGTTGTGTTATTGCTTTTGCAACGGTCTTAGGTGTAGCTTGACACTGTGTGCCTTTTTTTGAACAGCCTTCTTCAGCTATTTGGCGGCCACGCCGCGTCAGTCCGGGTACCGCTTCAGCGAGTCTTTTGCACGCGCTCCGTATCTCTTCTTCCGTTGCATCGGGGAGGGGGACGCCAGCAGCACGGCCGCCGATTCCTGCCGCACCCAGCGAACACAGGTTCATCTGCACCGACGGCAAAGACAGGCAAAAGTTCCCGCCTACCCTTTCCCAAAGACTTCTGTGTTGACGCATCCGCCCAATGTTTTTAGAACTAACAATCTTGCGGGTTGCCCTTCAATGTACCGTAAATGGAAATATATTGGACCGGACAAATATTGGACCGGACTTAAGTTGGACCGGACAAATCTTGGGACTTTGGCCAGAAATTGGCAACTTGGGACTTTTGTCCGGTCCAACATATTTCCTATTCGGCACACAACACAATGCAAAGTTTGACTGGAAACCCACAAAAACAGAAGGAAAATAAAGGGAAAAAAAGAGCAATGTTGCGGTACGTCGTAAAGCGTGAACCGTTTGCTGTCGTTTCGGCAGAGGTCAAGAAGGAAGCCCGCGCTGATGCTGTTGCCAAGGAGGTAGTTACGAGCGCGCCTCGCAAGGGCCAAGAGACATACAAGGCTTGGGCAGCAGATACAAAGCTTGAGATAGCCAAGTTGGTCGCAGATCTCGGGCTCACCAAGGCAGTTGCCACGTGGAATGACAGGCCGAATGCTCGGAAGGTAACGAAGGGCTCGGCCGGACGATTCTATGACGCATGCAAAGACGAGCTGAAAAAAACCGTGAACAAGAAGAGGCTGTACGACGACGAAAGAGACGAGAGAGGCATTGCCCTTCCCGTGGCTAAACGAGGACGTCCGAGGTTGCTTGCAGAAGAAGAACAGGAAGAGCTGTTCAGGATACTGAAGGCGATGCGAGAGGCAGGCGGGGTGATTACAGCTCAGGTTGTATCGAGTGTTGCGAGGGGTATTGTGAAGACTTCCAGAAGGTCGCCCTCAGGTACGAATGTCGTCCGCGAGAACGTGGCAGCCATCGCACTGGTGGGCAACGTCAGGACTCTCCTACAGAGTGTTTCCCATCCTGGGATGTGATACCACCAGATCCGGACCAAGCAAGAACCAAGAAGGCCAAAACTCGAAAATTGCTAAGTACGCAAAAGCCTCCCGAAAAATGTTGGGCCGGACAAATCTTGGGACTTTCGGCCAAAAAGTGGCAACTTGGGACTTTTGTCCGGTCCAACATATTTCCATTTACGGTATTGTGCAAGCTGAAAGACGTAGGCAGTGGCCTGTTTTGGTGGTCGATCCTAATTCCTTACCTGAAAATGAGACAGGATAAATACAAACGATCAACCGGCCGGCACAAGCAAAGTTTCGGCCGATCTTCAGGCAGGTTTCCGTTTCGCCTGGTTTGTCTCGTGTTCAAGAATCTCCATGAGGAGCACAGACATGTAGACTGAACCGGTGGCATGGCATGATCTTTGGTGGTTCGCTCATGCTTGCTTACGTTACTGGAACACATTGCGATGTCTCGAAAAGGAATGGTGCAACAGCGGTTAGCGCGGCGATGAGAGCAGCGTCGGGTGAACTTCTCGTCAAACAACCACCCAAACGACTATGGCAGCCGTACACCTGTCAGACGCACCAGCGCCTGGTCGGTGAGACGAGGGGCTTGGAACACTCTGCCGAAGGACTACACGCACATGAGCAACAACACCCGCCCACTTTCATTTGCGTGAAGCTGACCCAGAAAATGCACCACGCTCCACGACTCGAAACGGGAAGAGAGCGGAACATACGGGCAGAACGACACGACGCACCGCGGGCACATTCGAAAGCTCTTCTCCCTCAAACCCGGCGGTTACAGGAAAAATACTCGAGGGACCGCCTTGTGCTCATTTCGAAGGAGGCTAGAGGGGGAGAAAACAGTACAACTACAAAGTGGGTCTTTTTAGTACTAACAATCTTGTGGGTTGCCCTTCAATGTGTTGTGCAGGCTAAAAAGACGTAGGCAGCGTGTTTTGGTCAGAATTCCTTACCTGAATACACACAGGGTAAATACAAGTGGGAAAACGATCAACCGGCACGCACAAACAAAACGAAGCGCCTGTCTTTTTTTGTTGAACGCTTACGCCCGCCACTAAACCCAGATTTACCTGTGTTTCGTGTGGGCTACAGCACATTTACCTCCTTTGATCTATCGCAACTGGCAGTCTCCTCAAGCATTTCCTCCAAAGCGGGTGCTTATACAAGAAAAAAAAAAAAAAAAAAAAAAAAACAGTTTTCTCTTTTGAGGCGAACCACTGCAGGCAATCCTGGCTGTCTCTCTTGGGGTTTCCTTTAAAAGACACAGGCACGGGGCATGTTCTGCCAAGCCTTTGTCTCGACCCTCAATACTTAAGGAGATGCAGGCCAAACCAGATTTCTGCCTTGAGGCGAACCATTGCAGGGAGATACTACCTGCTTTCTTGCCTCCCTTCATTATTTGCTGCATATCGAAATGCCCTTTCAAGGGGGGGTGCTTCGTGTTGTGAGAAGCCGGTGTGTTTAAGTCTCCGGTTTGACGCTTGGGGTGGGGTCTTTAATAGCCGAATCTGAATCTGAAAACGTAGGAGCGGATATGCATCGCGGTGATCTCCGTTGATTGGGTGGGTGGATCTTGCTTTTCTGCGTTCAGTCACGTACACGTACACATGCACAGCTCACCGAAGTCATTTTTCTTGGGTGTTTTAAGGTTTAAAGGACCGTTATTATACCGGTTTTCGTTCAAAACCACGCGGGTACTATATAGTTGGCCAGAGTTTGTTCTGCTCACGAACTGAACGTACCCAAAAAAAGGGCAGGACCGATCTCGGAAACCGTACACCACTAAAGTTTTCGTTGACACTACCTTGCTTGAGATGGTTTCAGGCAATCAGTCGGCGGGAAGTATCCCTGTGGGAGGGGTCTATGCACTGGCTTTGTTTTGCGTTGGCTTCGCTTAACTTCTTATGTGTGCACCGTTGTTCCGAAAATGTTCCCTGCAGTACCACTAGTACACAGGTACTAGTAGTGTCGTAGTGGTATCATGTGTCGCTTGAACTTGATATGCAGCAACAATCTGTGACGATAGACTGCACAAATGTGTGGCGTTCTATGTTCGGAAACAAGTCCGGAAGAGGTGTCGAACGGAGCTATGCCAAAAGACTATTCGCGTTCTTGCTCCGGTAGAGGTGGATACAGTTGACCGAGATAAGAACCAACACTAGCAATAGCAGCGGTGTGTGGCTGAAACAGGTCAATCGAGTGATAGCACACGACTAGACAAGAAGCTTCTGCCCTATCAGCTTTTGGCGTTGGTTCAGTGCGCAAAATAAGTTTTTTTATTCCGAACCGAAGACTACTAGCAAGCGCCCTCGTTCCGCGCGTGTCAAAGCCCACACCCGGCGGGTGGGACTGCCCCGAGGGGGAAGACAGCCGCGCAGAGGAGTCAGCGCAGCACCGACGTAGGTAGAGCCCCCGACTCCCTCTACCACCGGCCACACGCCGACGAGCGCGCTGGCAGGTGGGAAATTGGAAAAACAAGACGCGTCACTGGCTAACCACGGTTGAAACCGGAAAATGATGAGGGGAGGGAATTGTTTTTCGTTGAACGCTTTGCCCTGGACGTTTGTTTCTTGGTACAGGGCGCAAGGAAACGCCGTGGATGGCCTGTGACGCGTTCTTATTTCTTCCAACAGTAGTAGTAGTAGTTGTCGTCTCACCCCCGATACGGGAGTAAAACGGAGCAGTGTTTGCATTCAAACGATTCAAGTGCGGTGGCAGCAGAAATTGTCAAGCCGTGACAGCATTCGGATGAGGTGTACCTTTCGCAAAGGTGGCATCTCGGTGTGGGGTACAGCGGATTATGGGCTGTCAGCGGAAAATGACAATTGATGCAGGTGTATGTTTGGTAAAAAAAGAAAAAGACGGGGTCCGAAAGAGCAAATACTGGCGTGCACTAGCAGCAGTGACGAGCAGCGACGTCGTCGAACGCATTAGCGGGCTGGGCTCGCCCGTGCCCATCGGCAGGTGAAGGTCGCTTGAGAATCCAATTTCTCAGAGACTGCGTTCGACTTTCGATTCATTCGATGATTGGCTTATTGCGGCGATGCAAGGATTTACTCGGTCGATGCTCTGTATGAAATCCTGTAGCCGAGAACGAGCATTGCACCCCTTCTGGGTTTCGTCGGATGTATTTCCATTTCAGGTTAAGGCTGCCGCCGTGTGTATCAACGGCCAGCGCATGTGGCACAAGGTGCAGTGATCGTCAGCGCGGCACAGAGAAAGTGCAGTATGCTGCTGCTACAACAAAGGACCCCCGTCGTGAGGCCGTGAACACGGACGGGGGCCGTCGGAGCATGCATCTAGACTTGGGCGAAAACGAGGGGATGGGGGGGTTGCTGGGCAGCTCTCGAATCGAGGCTAGAGCACAGCGCGAGCTAGCTCTACTACCCAAGACACACACAGCGGTGTGGGAACTGGCCCCGGAGCTGGCCGGTGCGTCCGGGGATCAACCCCCGAGAGCCCCAGCAGCCCGCGGCAGCCGAGGCTTTCCGGGGTATGAGAATGGATCTACTGATGGAACGGGGCTTAGGACACCCCTTGCGAGTCCAGAGGAGAAATGTGTTGCACAGTCCGTGGTCGCCGATTCCTGGTGTAAAGTTCAGGTGTGATGGCAAGTTCGGGGTCCGTACTCGGGGGGGAGGCCTCCCCGTGCCACCTTGCTGCTAAGTTCGTCGAGGGTACACTTCCCCCAAAAATCGCCGGTCGTTTTGTTTGTGCGTGCCGGTTGATCGTTTTCCCACTTGTATTTACCCTGTGTGTATTCAGGTAAGGAATTCTGATCAGCCACCAAAACACGCTGCCTACGTCTTTTTAGCCTGCACAATACATTGAACCCACAAGATTGTTAGTACTAAAAACACGCTCGGCGGGACTCGGTCGGAACGTCATGCTGACGACTCCGCCACATCATACGCCATTTCAAAAAAACAACACCGGAAACTTCTTCTCGATTCAAAGTTCCGAAAGACGAGATATACTACGTTTTTCGGGTGGAGAAATGTCCTGGATAGGGTATCCCAGAAAATGGGTTTCCCAGAAAAGCGCAGGTAGCTCGCTAGAGAGCCAAATTTACCCAACCCCTAGACTCGGATAAAACAGTGGAAAGTGTCCCCCTGTTGTTCCAGTAGATCCATTCCCCGGCACCGGCCAGCGGAGCCAGCCCCCCACACTGCACACAGCCACACGGAGTCGTACTTCGAGCGAAACACAGTATTTTCTTCCTTTGATTGGGCTATTTCCAGCAGGAGTGCACCCGCGTTGTGCTAGGTGATTGGCGAAGGAGGACCCATACGCCATGTATGGGGACAATATTAACCCTATTCCGACGAGCCGGGCACATATGTCCGGTTGAATCGGGGTTTTGTCCCTTTGGTATTTAGGATGCCGGGGGCACCGAAATTGCCAAACGAAATATGGAACAGCACAATTTGTGACGGATCCTTCCATTGCCGCTCTCGTAGGCCAAAAGATTCATCGCCTACGACGGTTGGAAAACCGACCCAAAGTATCAGTGGGTATGCCCATGTCGACCCTGTCGCAGATACCCCAGAATCGATCTGTAGGTGCCCCTCGTCTCTTGCGAGAGCACAGACAACACCCTTCAAGGGGCGCGGCTCTGCTGAAAGCCTTCTTGTGATAGATCAACGAACCCCCTTGTAGCAGGAACTAGCTCATGTGTACCAATAAAAAGACTACAACACAATCTTCTTCTTTTCGGCCACGTGCCCGGTAGGGTCACTCGGAGCACACCAACGAGCACCGATCCCCAGCAGGCACCGCCTCCCCAATAGAAGGTTGCGTGAGCGACGTCACTTCTTGCTGGGTCCGAAGAGTATCCCAGCGGAATGACTCCCGACCGCATCGGAGCCGAGACAAGCCGGCCGCTCCTGGATCGCCTGCGTGTTAGCCCGGAGCTAACGCCGATCCCAGCAGGCTCAGACCCCCTGATGATGCAGAAGCCAACCGCCAACGGAGCGAACGAAACACCTGGTTCGTTCGCTCCGTTGGCGGAAGTACTCGTTCACTCGAAGCGTCGCTGGACAGCTATTCAGTGATTTCCCGCCCGGCGGGTCCACTGGGAGCCTACCGATCACCGAAGGAGGAGGCACCGCGCCCCGCTCCACGCATGGAGGGTTTGAAAGCCCAATTGCCTGACCCACTTCTTGCAGGGGGCCCCGGAGAGCATCACAGCGGAATGACTTGCGACCGCATCGGGGCCGAGACGAACGCCGGCCGCTCCTGGCTCGCCCGCGGCCGCTCGGCCGGCTCGCTCGACGTGTCGCTGGGCGACGATTCGTCCGTTTCGCCGGCTTCGCCGTCGTCGGCGCCGCTCGCCCCGTTTGCCCTGCCCTCTTCGCTCCCGCTCGACGCGCATCGGTCGCCGCCCGGCTCCTCCCTGTGGATGTAAAAGTCGTCGGCCAGCGGGTCGGACAGCACGGCCGTGTTGTACGCGGCCACGGGGCTCTGCCCCCTGCCGTGCTTCCGGCCCAGCGTGTCGCAGAGCGGGGGGGGCTGCAGGAGCGTGCGCGACTCACCCACGCGGTGGTGGTTGCTGAAGTACCCTATGTCATCTTCAAGGGGGTCCGTAGACCGCCTGGCGTGATAGTCGAACGGGTTGTGGTCCCGCGGGTTCGGGTTCTGGAACTTGTAGTGCCCAGAGAGGCGGCAGCGGTCGTCGCACAGCGCGCAGCACTTGACTTGGCTCATTTGCGTGCCGCTCTCGCCCTCGTCGAAGACCTTGAATCCGTCGTGCATCACCTGCGCCGAGATGGGGTGTTCCAGCCGGTTCAACGCCTGGTAGAGACCCTGCCCGAACCCTTGCATTACCAAGATCGCGACCGACATCATGGCGAACCTGACGAGGATGCAGGATCCTACGGAGATATTCAAGAGGACGAGCGCCGTGCCGGCCGATTCGTCGGTCCAGTTGCCCTCCATCCCGCCGAACTTGTGCTCGATGTAATCCATGCGGAGCTGCTGCCAGTCGTCGTCGAGGGTGACGACCGCCGTGACGGAGAGCACGGGGCTTATCAGGCAGACCAGCCAGAAAAAACAAGCCTTCGGCAGGTCTTCCCGCTCCATCCACCGCACGGCGATCACGCAGAGCAGGAGCCAAGCGACGTACCCGACCCCGAGCAGGACCCGGGCCGGCCGCGGGAGCTCGAAGTAGAAGCAGGCGGTGACTAGCAGGACGAGCGACGCCTGCACGTCGGCCTTCAGCAGCGCGGTCCACCACTGGAACACTTTGTACAGCCGCACGATCCGCATCTTCGCGCCGACGCGGAAGAAGACGTGGCGGCCGAAGTCGTTGGCCACCCCGCGGGACACCGCGAGGAACGCGATCTCGGCCATCGTCACCACGAACAGCACCGCCAGCTCAACGCTTCGGTCACTGGCGTGTCCGTCGAGGATTTCGGTGGCGAAGATGTACCACAGCCGGATCGTCAGGAACAGGGATATGCCGTTGAACACGAGCAAGAGTACCGTGTTTTCGTTGTACACGGAGTCGCAGGCGAACAGGAAGAGTGTCAGCACGCTGATGAGGGTCGAGAGCCAGATGAAGATCGAGTACCGGTCGTACTCGTAGGCGAGAATGGCGTACAGCGCCGACGAGCCGACGAAGAGGACCTCGAAGAACGCGGCGATGATCAGCGAGCGGTGGTACCTCGGGTTCTCCCGCTTGCTGAGGTCCCCCCAGCCGTCGCGGAAGACGGCAATGTTCTTTGCCGTCCTGTCCACGACCGAGCCCAGGGCGTCCATCACGGATGCGCGCTCCCGGAGCGCCCGCCCCCACTTCCCCCCTTCAGTTTCCCCCCTCCCTCCCCTTCAGCTTTCCCGCTTCTCACTCCACCTACTAGAGACGAATTTCTTGTTTTTTTTAGAGAATCCGGGATTTCAGAGTCACCGGGTGACCTTAGACGTAGGAATAACACGCCTTCTTCTTCTTCTCTCTTCTTCCCTTTTTTGGGCACGTCCTTTGTTTGTTCTGACTCGGTAAGGTATGCTCAAGGCCTTCGCTGGCCTCAAGATGCTATGGGTAACGTGGCTTCGCCCGTAGAAAGGGAACGAATAGGTAAAGGCCGTGTGTGCTCAGTGCATTCGGAAGATCCCGATGCTGTCCGCATGTTTGGTGAACGACAGTATCAACCCGTCTCGCGACCGTCCAATTATCGGTTCACGGTAACGTACACGTGACGTAGCCATGAGGCCTGAGGCGCCTTGGCAATACGAAGGTCTGACTTCTATCGTCCAGTTCTGGTCACTGCTTGGAAAAGAATCAGACGGCAACACGAAACGCGTGTAAAGACAACAAGACGCCATTCGAGGATCCCGATGACGTCTTGCAGTTTACCGAGGGAATAGGAGCAAGACGCATGGCTAGATGAGCACGACCACCTCGAATCGACACCAGGAGACCTCGGGTGGTGCTGGCTTCTACAACTAGTACTATTCCGGTAAAAGGTAGCACTCCTCAACTAGCCCGAACCAACAGGATCAAAGAATGTCAGTCACACCTTCCCGATTATTTTTAGTTAGGGAAGACAGGAGTTGCCGGCAGGCTCGGGGTGACCGACTCGGAAGAGAGGCACCCCGGGGAGCCGCAAGGACCATTCGAACGGAGACAACTGCCATCCCTGCAGGGCATGGTGCGGCAGATCCCGAGAACAAGCAGTACCTCTACAAATTTATGTGTAGCTGTTAACTCACCTCCACTCAGTGGCGAGCATCAACATAATACAGTTCGATTTTTCATCATATTAGGGCCGGTTGAAACTGCCCAAGTTGCGCGCCAGGCTGTGGTAGTAGTACGGGTTTGTTTCAATTTTCGGCGCGGTGTGAGCTATTGTCGCGCCCTCACGTGGCAGAAACCTCTGTGCAAAACGAGCCACAAGCAGCGGTCCAACGTGCACACAAAGAGCTACAACATCTACGACACGAGGACACTGTTCCATTCGCACGCTGTGTCAGCTGCGGGAACAAAGCGGTTGAATGGAGCCGAGGTGGCAAAAGTCGTTCGAGAGGGACAGGCACTCGTGCAGCATCGGGAGAGGAAGCCCACGCCCATGACGGCCTTCGGAGTCTGTGCACCTTTCCACACCGGAAACCCCGGAAGTGGCCAGACGACAGTGCTTGGGCTAGAGCGACTTTTAGAGGACCGTCAACTCACTACGTCAGCCGCGGGGGACGAAGCGGTGGAACGGAGCCGAGATGGCAACGTCGTTCGAGAGAGACAGGCACTCGTGCAGCGTCGGGAGGAAGCCCGACGACAGGTGCGGGATAGAGTCGGGCGTCGGCGTCGGCGCCACGTGCCGCGGCAAGGCGGCGGGGCCGCCGCGCACCCCGCTCCAGCCCCAGCCCCAGCCCGCGGCCGATTCCTCGGTCGCCGGCCTCCGCGCCGTCAGCACCGGGCCGAGCAGCGGCTTCCGCTTGGCGGGAAGACTGCCAGCCAGCAACGCAGCCACCGGGCACCGCCCGCGTGTGCCGGCGCGCAGCCTCGCGCAACCCCTGCTCCTGCTCCTGCTCCTGCTTCGCGAAGGCGGGGCGGGGGGGGGCATGGGGTGGGGCGGCGCGCCTTTCGCGCGCCGGCGGCCGCCGGCGCGGATGGTCGGCAGGCAGCCCTGCTGCCGCTGCGCGCGCCCGGGCTGCGGCGGGTACGACGGCCAGCGCGCGACTTTTTCGCGGACGGCGGCGCCCCTGCCGCGGGAGCCGGCCGCAACGGCTGGGCACGCCCGGCACACTTGACTACCTGCCGCACCCGCGTCTGTCTCGCCGACGGCATCGAACCCGGGTGCTTCGCCGTAGGATGACTGGTGCGTCTCAATCCGGCTGGGACTGACCGTGTCTATTCCATTGGGGGCTGCGTGCTGGTCCCGCCCGCCGGAAGCTGTGGTGCTACTGGCGTCGGTGGCGGCGGCTTCGTCTGCGCCGGTTGTTTGCTTCTCGGGTGGTGGCCCGCACTCCCCACCTCCTGGTGCACTGGCTATGTAGCACTGCTCTGGTTGTGAAGTCCGATTCCCATCGACGGTGTCCGCTGGCTTTTCTGCGCGGCTGCTGCCTTTGGACACGGCAGGCTGCGAGCCCGCCTCGTCTTCGCAGGCGGAAGCACGCGATTCATCGACGGCGTGCGGGGTGCAGTTGATATCGGCAGGAGTGGTGTCGGTGCCGTCGACGGCCACCGCTGGCTTTTCTACACTGCCGCCTTCGGACGCGGCGGACCGCGAGCCCGCGCCGTCTTCGCAGCTGGCAGCGCGCGAGCCGTCAACGACGTGCGGGGTGCAGTTGATATCGGCAGCAACCACCGGGTGCATGGTGTCGGTGTCGTCGGCGGTAACCACTGGCTTTTCTCCGCGGTTGCTGCCTTCGGACTCGGCGGACCGCAAGCCCGCTCCGTCTTCGTAGCTGGCAGCGCGCGAGCCGTCAACGACTCGCGGGATGCGGTTGATATCGACAGCAATCGAGTGCCCAGTGCCGCCGACAGCCGCCGCTGGCTTGTCTGCACCGCCGTCTTCGGGCCGCAAGCCGACCTCATCGCCGCAGCTGGCAACGCGCGAGGCATGGCCACTGTCATCAGCAGCAATCGAGGACACGGTGCCATTGACAGCCACCTGCTCGTCAACGACACGCGGGATGCGGTTGATATCGACAGCAATCGAGTGCCCGGTGCCACCGACAGCCACCGCTGGCTTGTCTGCACCACCGTCTTCGGACAGCAAGCCCACCTCGCCGGCAACGTGCGAGGTGTGGCCGCTATCATCATCAGCAGCAACCGAGGACACAGGCACCGTTGGGTTACCCGCGCCCCCGGCGGCGGCGCGACAGTCGCGATCGGCCTCCGTCCGGCCGACACCCGCCGCCCCACTGCCGCCGGAGCCGCGCCGTGCGCCCAGGGGTCCGCCGCCGCCCGGGGGTTCCCCGCGAGACGGGCTCGCAGCGTCGGCGGGCGGGCGGGCGAGACCGATGGTCCACCCGCAGCACGTCACCGGCCGCCGGCTAGGCACGGGAGGGAATCCGGTGCCGCCGCTGCTGATACTGCCGCTGGGGTGCGGCAGGTAAACGGGGGGTGTCGGCGGCGCCCTAGGCGGGTCGCCCCACTTGACCCGGGCGCGGGCCGGCGGGTGACCGCGGGGGGGAGCCGGGCTGCGCTTCCGCGGAGGTTGCCCGTCACCGCTTCTCCCGACGCCTTTCGCGTCGTCCTCGCAGCAAGGCGGCGATCCCGGAACCCACGCGCGGTCGAGCACGAAGCGGCGACTGCTGCTCGTGCTGCCGGTAGGCGCGCCGTCCCCGGGCGGCGGGAGGGGGGGGCAACCCCCCTCGCCGCTTCTCCCGACGGCTTTCGCGTCGTCCTCCCAACCGGGAGGCGCGCCAGGAGCCCACGCGCGGTCGAACACAAAGCGGCGGGTGCTGCCGCTGCCGTTCCCGGGCGGCGGGCTGCGCTTCCGCGGAGGTTGCCCGTCGCCGCTTCTCCCGACGCCTTTCGCGTCGGGCTCCCAGCAAGGCGGCGATCCCGGACCCCACGCGCTATCGAGCACGAAGCGACGGGTGCCGCCGCTGCCGTCGAGCGCACCTTCCCCGGGCGGCGGGAGGGGCGGCAGCGGCTGCGGGCTGGCCGCCTGCCGCAGCTCCGCTTTGAGCCGGAGCACTTCGGCTTCGAGCTCGCGCACCGCCGCGCAGGGCGGGCCGGCCCTGGTGCGGTGCCCGCGGGGGTGCTGCTGCTTTCGGGGGTGCCGCCGGCCGACGGCGTCTGGCGCCCAGCCTCCCCCCGGCGCGCGGGGCAGCTTCGACGGGGAGACCGTCGAAAACGGGGAGAGCGGGCTGCGGAGCTGGTCGGGGCTGTCGTGCGGCTTCCACGGCGCCTGCGGCAGGCGGGAAGCCGGCGGCCGGGAGGATGGCCCGGGGGGTTCGGCGGGAAAGCCTGGGACTCGGGTCGCGCCGACGAAGCCGCCGCGCGGTGTGCTGCCTTCTGGGCGGGACTCTTCGGCGTGCGTTTGGATCGCGGGTGGCGGCGGCGGTTTGGCGGTGTGCAGAGCAGAGGATCGGGGGGGTTCGGCGGGAAAGCCTGGGACGCTGGTCCCTTCGACGATGTCCCCGCGCGGGCTGCCTTCCGGGCGGGACTCTCCGGCGTGCGTTTGGATCGCGGGCGGCGGCGGCAGTTTGGCGGTGTGCAGAGCGGTGCTTTCGCCGGTACGCAAAGTGCGAGCGCCCAGCCCTTCCGTTCCGTGTGGCAGCTGACCTGCTCCTTCAGCCGCATGCACGTTGCTACCAGACGGAGGCTGCTGCTCTTCGCAAAGCGGGGGCGCTTCGCCGCCGCCGACGACACTCGTCTCGGGACCGCTGAGAGGGACGACATCCGCTACAGTTCGGGTTTGCACCCGTGCAGCCGTGTGCGCGCCGATGGCAGCCGACCTTGGCTGTTCCGGGAGATGCGGAGAGGCGGCTTGGCCCGTCTCCGCGCCATTGGGAGGGGCGGGCGCCGCTGCGGCGTGGCGGACCCCGCCGCTGCTGCCGGTCGCCCCGTCCGTCTGCTGCGTGACGGAAACGGGCGGCTGCCGGTTTTCCGGGCAGGGAGCGGACGGGGCGCCTGCATCGTCAGCAGGGGCCCCCATGCTTCTACTGACGGGCCCGGCGCCGCTGGCGCCTGGACGACCTTCGGTTTTCTTGGACGGGGGTTGTGTTCTTCGCGCCCCTTCGCGCAGGGGGTGCGAAGGCGTGGCATCACTGGAACCGCCGGGGCGCCGGCATGCGGTCCATCTCTTTCTTTTTTTTTTTCTTTTTTTTTTGTTTGGCCTGCAAGGGCTTTTTCCGATCCCCGACATTCGTGTTACATGGCCAGAATATCTTTTAGCTGAGACCGGCAGTTTCTCACGTACGTTCGTACAGCGCCGCTGGCACCAGTTGCTCGAAGCGTCGTAACACTTGAACCTGTGGCGAACAAGTCGATCACCTCTTTCACTTGCACACTCTTTTTTGTACTTGATTCGACTAGTCTTGCCTGGAAGTATGCTTGCAAGGTCGCTAACTCGGCAGCAATCCAATTGCTCTCCCTTTGTCCGCGTGTGTCCCGGTTTTCGGGCCGGCCTCCTGCGGGTTTTTCGTCGAACAAGACGCTAGTCTTAGACGGCTAGTATTGACCGGCTGATCCTAATGCACACAGGGCCTTCATACATGTGGCAAACACATTGACAGTGTGCAGTCATCGTCTTCGTCAGGTGTCACAAGCAGGGTCTCGCCATCCATCATTTTCGCAGGCAGGAAGCCCAGATCAAACGAGGCTGCAGTAACACCGCGGGCAGTCGGCAGGCACCTCAGCTGTGCCATGAGAATGCTAAAAGGCATGGCTATCCCATGACAGGGGACCACCCGTAATTGACTTCCACACACGCACACACGAGTGGCGTGGACGCACACACGCTAAGAGGGTCGCACGTATGAAAGTGCCCCCAAGCTATCGCCAGTTGGTCGTTTCTACCTGTCCGTTTACGCAGCGGCACCGAGACCGGAGCTAATCGCAGGACGAGACGCACAGAAAGGAGGAGAATATATCCCACAAGATCGACAGGCCAGCGACCTTCAGCCGATTGCCGACGATGAACGACCCATGGATGTCCCTGTTGGCCGAAGAAATCGGTTGCCCCCGCCGACTAGCCTCGTAAAGGAGCACCTTCCTGGAGCAACAGACGCTCTCGGCAGACGGGCTAGCCTTACACCGGACAACCAGTCCGTGCGGAACGACCCATGGATATCCTTGTTGGCCGAAGAAATCGGTCGCCCCGCCGACTGGCCTTGTAAAGGAGCACCTTCCTGGAGCAACAGACGCTCTCGGCAGACAAGGGCTAGCCTTTCACCGGACAACCAGTCCGTGCGGAACGACCCATGGATATCCTTGTTGGCCGAAGAAATCGGTCGCCCCGCCGACTGGCCTCGTAAAGGAGCACCTTCCTGGAGCAACAGACGCTCTCGGCAGACAAGGGCTAGCCTTACACCGGACAACCAGTCCGTGCGGAACGACCCATGGATATCCTTGTTGGCCGAAGAAATCGGTCGCCCCGCCGACTGGCCTCGTAAAGGAGCACCTTCCTGGAGCAACAGACGCTCTCGGCAGACAAGGGCTAGCCTTTCACCGGACAACCGGTCCGTGCGGAACGACCCATGGATATCCTTGTTGGCCGAAGAAATCGGTCGCCCCGCCGACTGGCCTTGTAAAGGAGCACCTTCCGGGAGCAACAGACGCTCTCGGCAGACAAGGGCTAGCCTTACACCGGACAACCAGTCCGTGCGAAACGACCCATGGATATCCTTGTTGGCCGAAGAAATCGGTCGCCCCGCCGACTGGCCTCGTAAAGGAGCACCTTCCTGGAGCAACAGACGCTCTCGGCAGACAAGGGCTAGCCTTTCACCGGACAACCGGTCCGTGCGGGCGCGCGGTGCGTTTTTCCGGTGCTATTGATTCCCCGGAGAAGGCGATACATCTTCTGTATACAGTGCCCCCTTGCCGCCAAGTTTGACGTCGCGAAGTTTCTGAAGTGCAGCTGCACGTTTTTTTGTGTTTTTTTTTTTTTCAGCTTCGCCATATCCATCGGGACGAGATCTTCCACCTTTCTGACATAGATGCAGAAAATAGCATGACGGCCGACGTCATGAAATAAGCCTGATGTTTGAGCTCGCGGGCGCTGTTCAACAACCGAATGTGACCGAAACAGAAACCAAAGAAGCGCTAGTAGACGAAGCACCGACACGCGTCGGGGCTAGTTGGAGTAAAAGTTAGCCAGCGACTCCGTTTGTCATTCGGTGACGCGCTAGGGGTACGAGCAGGGACATCAGCTGACACTAGGAGGATGCAGAGATTGCTTGATCAGCCCAATCGTTGATTCGCCTGCTAGGACGAGCTCATTCAGAATGATGATTGCTGCCCCATTCGGACACCAGCGCCAAAAACCTCAAGAAAAACGCCGCCGAACACAGGATACTTTGGAGGGAGAGAAAAGACGGGTCGAGTTAGTGCACAGTGCAGGGACCATCACCCCGAAGAGCGCCCGGTGGCACCTTCGCTTCACGGTGGAGTCCAGTCTCAGAAGTCGAAGCTCTTTGTGCCCAAGACACGCCGAAAAGCGGGTGTGTGACACCTAGTAACGCGTCACCCAAAGCCCCCGCTTACCCCAGCTTTAGCTCCAGCTTCTGAGGCCCGACTCCCCCGTGTGTGTACGTACATACGTTTGATGGTAGACCCACCTTCTCGAAGATCGATTGCTTGCATGAATAGGTCGCGGTCGAACCCAGCAGAACTCAAAAGAATTGCACCGCTTCGCCGAGAAAAGGAGCGATTTCGATGCGTGGGTAGCAGGGCACGGTTTCGCGATCCTTCTGCTCTCCCCAGGAGCCCAGCCTCGGAAGCTGGAGGTAAAGTGGGTGTGTCCGAGTCACTTCTAGGCATGGCACACCCCGAAAAGCGGGTGTGCCATGTTCAGTAACGTGTGCAACTGGCACCCCAAAACGCTCCAGCTCCAGCTCCTGAGGCTGGACCTCATCGTGTCACCGTGCTAGCAGGGGGATAGTTGAATACCGGCTCCATAGTGGGGGAGAGGGGGCTAGTGTCAGGTCGGTTTCGCTTGCTCAATTTTGTGTTGAAAGCTTCCGAGGAGGTATCCGCCTTTTTGCGAGCGGCTGGCGGACGTGCTGCGACTGTCAAGAATAGTTGAGTCGCTCTTGGCAAAGACAGATGGAAAAAAGAAGGTGTTTTTATTCTTCGCTTCTCACGAACGGGGAAAATGTTTCTTGGGTTTGAAGAGCGCGTGGTGCTTGCACCACTGAGGCCAGGTTATTTAACCGCGGATTTAGTGAAGGATTGTTCAGGAAACGGTCGCGAGCGAAACCCGACCAGGTAACGACCATTTCACTGTCTTCTTTGTTTTGTGATGCGAACATCACGAACGGGGGGGGGGGTGACCCGTTATAGGCTAAGTTTGGCTTTCCCGACTCCCCAAATCGTTAGCAACAACTCAAGAGGTTTAGTCAAATATTGCCTGCAGTTTTGGCCTTTAGACTTCGACAACAAAACCCGATCGATCGCTGCGTACTATCCTCGCTCCCGTAAGATGAAGTATGCAGGCTGAAGAAAGTGCACACAAACAAAGGAAGCGCCGTACTTGTCTTTTTTTCGCGTCCGCAGACTTGCGGGGGAAAAGAACAACAACAGCCTATCCCTTGCACGCCCAGGCGACTTTCAGGTGAACGAGCCCTTCTTCGATGCCGGCAGCCCCGTTCTTCGTTGCTCTGAAGACGTCCGGAAACCCGGCGACGGCCTGGGTGATCTCGCGGTCGGCGTTCGCGACGAGGATCTTCAGCAGCGGGCGCTCGCTGGCGACAGGCTCGGGGTGGACGCCGAGGGAGAACAGGGAAAAGTCGTTCATTGTGTCCCCTGCGACGATCGTCTCGCCGGGAGACATGCCCAGGTGCTCCAGCAGCCGGAGAAGGGTGGGGCCTTTAGCAACGCCGCGGGGAAGGACGTCGAGGAAGACACCGTGCGAGACGATGGGGTTGTACCCCGCGCGTTGCAGGAGGTCCACGACAGCCTCTTCATCGAACCCGGCGGAGTACGCGTAGGATACTCGTCGGCCGGGGAGGTGGGGCAACCTCTGCGGCGTGATGTGCTCCACATCTTTCAACACCGCGCGGACGGCGTCTTCACTTCCGCTCGGCCATCTTTCGTCTATCCAGCTCTGCACATCCGCGACCGGCTTGTAATTGCTGTCGTACACTGTTGAGCCGACGTCGCATATGTAGTAGTCGGCCTTCGGGAGGTCGGCGAACGCCTTCAGCCCTTCCAGCTGCCGGCCGGTCACAAAAACGAGGACCAGCTTGTCTCTGTTGGCTTCGAGGAGAGAGTAAAGCCGGGCCTTTTCTTCTGCGGTGCCGCCGAGGAGGGTGCCGTCGAGATCGGTAGCCAGGACGATCTTCCCTTCGGTTGCCATTCGGACCCTTTCCCCACCCTCCACCCCCGCTCCTGTGCGAATATCAGTTACCTTTGGGTGGGGTCTTTACAGTGTAAAAATACTCGAGGGACTGCCTTGTGCTCATTTCGAGGGAGGCTAGAGGGGGAGAAAACTATACAACTACGAAGTGGGTATTTTTTGTTGAACGCTTACGCCCGCCACAGAACCCAGATTTACCTGTGTTTCGTGTGTGCTACAGCACATTTACCTCCTTTGTCTATCGCAACTGGCAGTCTCCTCAAGCATTTCCTACAAAGAAGGTGCTACGTCACTAACTCACCTCGCGCATTCTCATATTCTGCAAGCTGCGAATGCGTGTCCAGAAGAGAGCAAAACGGTAAAACGAGCTGAAACCAAAGCTGGTCTGTGTTTACTAAAGACCAGGTTATTCAAAAGGAGAAAATGGTGTAAATGGACTGGCTCCCGCTCGCAGTCGGGCAGGCGTTGTGCTGTAGCCTCTGTGACAAACCTTGTGCTGTAGCCTCTGTGGCGAACCTTGTGCTGTAGCCTCTGTGGCAAACCTTGTGCAGCTCGGTACGGGGTCATGCTGGCTGTCGTTGAGGAGGAGAAAGCAAGTCGACAGTGCACGGTCATCCGCATGAATCCAACACAGGTGTGTGTCTAAGCATCCGACAATGAGTGCGTAGCAACCCACCTGCTGAATGCACCGGTTCCAAAAATAGATGCTGTGCACAGCTTAGTTGGCCGCGTACTGGGAATCGCAAAGCCAGGGGTACTCAACTCGAAGAAAACGCTTCATTGGCGTGTGTTCTCTGTTCTCCCTCATCATGCAGATCCAACTCCGGTCCGCCGTCGTTCGCCGGCATGCTCGCGAGCATGGTCACGACGTCGGGGGGCAGTTTTTTGACGGTGCCGGCCGCTTTTATCACCCGCTTCGAAACCTGCTTCACGACTGTCGTCCGGGACATGACCAACCCCACGTACAGGTTGTCCGCCGCTGTGACGAACCCAGTGGCCACCTGCTGCGAGGTCATGCTCGTGGTCGTGGCGGGGTAGTCTCGGACGGAGTGCAGCACCCCGATTTGCCCCGCCGAGCCGGGGCCCGCCGCTGAAAGCGGCCGCGGCAGCGTGTGGCTGCCGTTGCCGGTTGGCTTCGCGCCGGGCGGCTTCGCAGCGGCGCTGGCGGCTCGTTTGCGGAAGCGCGCGGCCCCCGGGGTGCCGCTGCGCCCCGTGACTTCGGCGGTGCGGCGTCTGTTTCCGTGCCGTTCGGCCGACAGCCGGAGGACACCTGCGGCCGCACGTACTTCATCATCATCGTCGTCGTCGTCGTCCCTGTCGTCGTATTCGTCAACATCACCAACCGCCCCTTGGTTCCTCAGGTCGGGCAGGGTAGAAGACAAACAGTGCTCTGCATGCCGGGACTGGGCAGCCGCGCCCCAACTCGGCATCGAATCGATGTCAGTCGTAGCCTCATCATCGGCAACCCCGCCCACACCGCTTGCCTTTGGTTTGGCGGAGGGAACCTGCCGCGCGGGGCTGGCCGTCGGGGAAGGACCGACGGTTGGCGGTTTCCCTGACAGCGGGCGCCGGGCGGAGGTGGCGCGCGCCCTGGTGGGTAAGTCACACGCGGCAGCGCGGCCGCCGCGTGTGAGCTGCCCCCTCCCGGAAGGAGGTCCGGCGGTGGCGGGGCGCGCCGGCGGCGGCGGGCTGCCGCTGGCTGCGACGGCGAACGCGTCGCTCGTGTCGTTGAACGCCGCCGCCAGCGACCGGCCGGCGCTGAACCGCAGCGCCACGCGCGCCGCCGGTGCTCCTGCTGCACTCGCAGCCTGCGCGGCCGGCCTCGTGCTCCCGGTCAACTTCCCTTCGCCTCCTCGCGCGCTGGCGAGGCCATTGGTCCTCCGTGGGGGGTGGTCGGTTGGACGGCCTTCTGCTTTGCTGCTGGGTACCTTCCCATCACCTCCTTGCCCGCTGGTGTCGTCGACGTTGTCACTCTTCGGCGAGGCCAAGCCGGTTGGCCCGCTTTCTGCTTTGCCGCCGTGCATCCCCCCTTCAGCGCCAACACGCGGGGAGCCGGCATTGTACCTCTTCGGCGAGGCCAGGCCGGTGGTCTGGCCCTTTTGCTCGGCCCTGCAGAGAAGACCCGCAATCGGGGTGGAGCGGGTGCTCCGCTGCTGGCGGCCCGCTCGGGCGTCCTCCACGCCGCCGCCGGGCGAGGGATGCGTGGGCAGGTCGCCCCGGCGGGCAGCGGGTAGCAGGAGCACCTCATCCACCAGCAGTGTAGTGCGGTGAGGCCCTGCCGATGGTCTGGGCAGCAGCGACAGCCCGCCGACCGCTGTTACCGGCCGGCGGGCGCCGCCGCCGCCGCCTCTCTTCGCGGCGGGCCGCGTGGCGCGGCCACGCATGCACCCGGGGACGGGTGCTTTCGAGGGCTCCGGACGCGGCGGCGCCCGGGATCCCCTCGGCGCCTTCCCTTGCGGCTTGCCGCGGCTGGCGCGCGGCGCGGGCTCCGCAGTGAGGTCGTCCAGCTCCGGGTCAGCCGCGTCGCAGCCGTTGGCCGCGAGAAGAGTGCAATTCGCCAGCTGCACGGTGGCGACGGCGATGTCCTCCTCGCCGACGACCGCTACCGACGGGCACGCCGCCGCGGCGTCCGCTCGCCTCGCGGACGGCGAGCAGGGCGGCGGCGAGGGTGTGCACGTGTTGCCCGGCTTGAACGCCGTGTTGCTCCGCAGCCTGCTCAGCGTCCGGTCCATCGCTATGCTCGGGCAAGCGTCGTCGGGGATGTCGAGCGTGACTGACGAAGGGGTGGTTTGAATTGGGGGAAGCGCACACACAAAAAAGTTCAAAGCTTCTAGCGTTAACCTTCACTGGGATGGCTGACGAACCTAGCTTCTTCGCGGAAGGAACACCAGGCGTAAAAAACGATGGACCGTAAAAATGGTGGACACTTCTGGCTGTCCATCATTCTTGTACTATCCACTATACTTACGATCGAAGAGGCAGTCATCCAGTGACTAATGCAGGCCGTCGCTACAGATATTCTGCATTCTAACCTCAACTATACTTACGATCGAAGAGGCAGATATTCTGCATTCTAGCATCTCAACTATGATTACGGTCTTTGTAAGGGCTGCCTTGATGCTACTTTGATCAAACTTCCTCGGTTGGTATATCGAAGCGAGGTTGCTCTGACTATGAAACTGACGTTAGCTACCAACAACGGTTGACAGCCCCACGCGAATTGGCTCTGACAATGAAAGTGACTCTATACTGCTGTGAGTTGCCCCGACGGAAACGCGCCAAGGGTGACCCTTCCGGGTTCACTCAGCGAAAGGCGGTTCTGCGCGGTTCCATGAAAGGGTGGGGACCACCATATCATGAGCCTTTCTTATTTTTTAGAGTGCAAGTTCGCTTGTTTTAAGTCTCCGGGTGACCATTGTCGTGAAGGTTCCTTATAGTATGTTCGTGTGCGTATCTTATCTGCTGTAGTGGCAGTACGTGTACGTGTGCGTGTATTTTTGTTGCATATTGCCGACTATTCGACTTGTTTTAGCGCGCGCTCTTATTTCCTACGTGCTTTGCCATTTCCATGGCTCTTGTGACCGACACCGAGTTCACGTTCGCGAGGAATGCGAACTCGGGCCCCCCACGTGCATACATGTTTTTTTTGCGATAAGTGAGTCTTCTTCACCGACTAGCCAAAGACCACTCGGAAGCTCGGCGGAGACCATGGGATGTTGAAGAAAGGCACACCTTCCACCTGGCTCCGTTTGTCGGCGGCGGTCTCGGCGAAGCGGTGCACGCGGTCTTCGACGAGGGCCAGCTGCAGCTGCTCGTGAGGTACGTTGTATTTGCGGCACCGCGCCACCAGGTCGTTGAGCGCCGCGCGCCGCTGCACGCTGAAATCGGTCACAGGGACCGGCCACGCCGGCAGGCTTTCGGGGTCGCTGACCGGGAAGCGGACGAGCATGCACTTCTCGAAGTTGTCGAACAGGATATCCGAGACGCAGCCGAGCCACCGACGACCGAACACGCCGCTGAGCGCGAGCTGCAACCCGTGCGCGTACTCGTAGAACAAGAAATTGTCGAACGTCGCTACCGCCGCCGGATTCGGAATCCCGGCCGACACCGCGACCAGCCCGCCGGCGACGGCGGTGTATGCGGCGAACACCCGGCGTGTCCGCTCGCCTGCGTCGGACAGCGACGCGCGCCGCGGCGACCCGGCCCGCAGGGCCCCCCGCTCCCCGACCGCGAACAGCAAGGGGTGGATGGCAGGGGCCGGGGCGCCCGGGCACAGGTACGGGCTCTCCCCGAAGGGGTACGACGGGCACGCCCGCAGCAGCTCCGCGAACGACAGCTCCTCCTCCTCCCCGCCGAAGCCGGGCAGCTCGGCAGCGGGCGACTTGCCTTCGCAGAGAAGCGCGACCTTTTGGTGTGTATACAATGTCAGCACTAATACATCAAACTGACGATGTCGGCGCTAAGTATAGTAGTTGGCAGTGTACTACATCAAACTGACGATGTCGGCGCTAAGTATAGTAGTTGGCAGTGTACTACATCAAACTGACGATGTCGGCGCTAAGTATAGTAGTTGGCAGTGTACTACATCAAACTGACGATGTCGGCGCTAAGTATAGTAGTTGGCAGTGTACTACATCAAACTGACGATGTCGGCGCTAAGTATAGTAGTTGGCAGTGTACTACATCAAACTGACGATGTCGGCGCTAAGTATAGTAGTTGGCAGCGTACTACATCAAACTGACGATGTCGGCGCTAAGTATAGTAGTTGGCAGTGTACTACATCAAACTGACGATGTCGGCGCTAAGTATAGTAGTTGGCAGTGTACTACATCAAACTGACGATGTCGGCGCTAAGTATAGTAGTTGGCAGTGTACTACATCAAACTGACGATGTCGGCGCTAAGTATAGTAGTTGGCAGCGTACTACATCAAACTGACGATGTCGGCGCTAAGTATAGTAGTTGGCAGTGTACTACATCAAACTTACGATGTCGGCGCTAAGTATAGTAGTTGGCAGTGTACTACATCAAACTTACGATGTCGGCGCTAAGTATAGTAGTTGGCAGTGTACTACATCAAACTTACGATGTCGGCGCTAAGTATAGTAGTTGGCAGTGTACTACATCAAACTGACGATGTCGGCGCTAAGTATAGTAGTTGGCAGTGTACTACATCAAACTTACGATGTCGGCGCTAAGTATAGTAGTTGGCAGCGTACTACATCAAACTGACGATGTCGGCGCTAAGTATAGTAGTTGGCAGCGTACTACATCAAACTGACGATGTCGGCGCTAAGTATAGTAGTTGGCAGTGTACTACATCAAACTTACGATGTCGGCGCTAAGTATAGTAGTTGGCAGTGTACTACATCAAACTGACGATGTCGGCGCTAAGTATAGTAGTTGGCAGTGTACTACATCAAACTGACGATGTCGGCGCTAAGTATAGTAGTTGGCAGTGTACTACATCAAACTTACGATGTCGGCGCTAAGTATAGTAGTTGGCAGTGTACTACATCAAACTGACGATGTCGGCGCTAAGTATAGTAGTTGGCAGTGTACTACATCAAACTGACGATGTCGGCGCTAAGTATAGTAGTTGGCAGTGTACTACATCAAACTTACGATGTCGGCGCTAAGTATAGTAGTTGGCAGTGTACTACATCAAACTTACGATGTCGGCGCTAAGTATAGTAGTTGGCAGCGTACTACATCAAACTTACGATGTCGGCGCTAAGTATAGTAGTTGGCAGCGTACTACATCAAACTGACGATGTCGGCGCTAAGTATAGTAGTTGGCAGCGTACTACATCAAACTGACGATGTCGGCGCTAAGTATAGTAGTTGGCAGTGTACTACATCAAACTGACGATGTCGGCGCTAAGTATAGTAGTTGGCAGTGTACTACATCAAACTGACGATGTCGGCGCTAAGTATAGTAGTTGGCAGTGTACTACATCAAACTGACGATGTCGGCGCTAAGTATAGTAGTTGGCAGTGTACTACATCAAACTGACGATGTCGGCGCTAAGTATAGTAGTTGGCAGTGTACTACATCAAACTTACGATGTCGGCGCTAAGTATAGTAGTTGGCAGTGTACTACATCAAACTTACGATGTCGGCGCTAAGTATAGTAGTTGGCAGTGTACTACATCAAACTTACGATGTCGGCGCTAAGTATAGTAGTTGGCAGCGTACTACATCAAACTTACGATGTCGGCGCTAAGTATAGTAGTTGGCAGCGTACTACATCAAACTTACGATGTCGGCGCTAAGTATAGTAGTTGGCAGCGTACTACATCAAACTGACGATGTCGGCGCTAAGTATAGTAGTTGGCAGCGTACTACATCAAACTGACGATGTCGGCGCTAAGTATAGTAGTTGGCAGCGTACTACATCAAACTGACGATGTCGGCGCTAAGTATAGTAGTTGGCAGTGTACTACATCAAACTTACGATGTCGGCGCTAAGTATAGTAGTTGGCAGCGTACTACATCAAACTGACGATGTCGGCGCTAAGTATAGTAGTTGGCAGTGTACTACATCAAACTTACGATGTCGGCGCTAAGTATAGTAGTTGGCAGCGTACTACATCAAACTTACGATGTCGGCGCTAAGTATAGTAGTTGGCAGTGTACTACATCAAACTGACGATGTCGGCGCTAAGTATAGTAGTTGGCAGCGTACTACATCAAACTTACGATGTCGGCGCTAAGTATAGTAGTTGGCAGTGTACTACATCAAACTGACGATGTCGGCGCTAAGTATAGTAGTTGGCAGTGTACTACATCAAACTGACGATGTCGGCGCTAAGTATAGTAGTTGGCAGTGTACTACATCAAACTTACGATGTCGGCGCTAAGTATAGTAGTTGGCAGTGTACTACATCAAACTTACGATGTCGGCGCTAAGTATAGTAGTTGGCAGCGTACTACATCAAACTTACGATGTCGGCGCTAAGTATAGTAGTTGGCAGCGTACTACATCAAACTTACGATGTCGGCGCTAAGTATAGTAGTTGGCAGCGTACTACATCAAACTGACGATGTCGGCGCTAAGTATAGTAGTTGGCAGTGTACTACATCAAACTTACGATGTCGGCGCTAAGTATAGTAGTTGGCAGTGTACTACATCAAACTTACGATGTCGGCGCTAAGTATAGTAGTTGGCAGTGTACTACATCAAACTGACGATGTCGGCGCTAAGTATAGTAGTTGGCAGCGTACTACATCAAACTTACGATGTCGGTACTAAGTATAGTAGTTGGCAGTGTACTACATCAAACTTACGATGTCGGCGCTAAGTATAGTAGTTGGCAGTGTACTACATCAAACTTACGATGTCGGTACTAAGTCTTGCAGTTGGCAGCGTACTACATCAAGCTTACGATGTCGGCGCTAAGTATAGTAGTTGGCAGCGTACTACATCAAACTTACGATGTCGGCGCTAAGTATAGTAGTTGGCAGCGTACTACATCAAACTGACGATGTCGGCGCTAAGTATAGTAGTTGGCAGCGTACTACATCAAACTGACGATGTCGGCGCTAAGTATAGTAGTTGGCAGTGTACTACATCAAACTGACGATGTCGGCGCTAAGTATAGTAGTTGGCAGTGTACTACATCAAACTGACGATGTCGGCGCTAAGTATAGTAGTTGGCAGTGTACTACATCAAACTGACGATGTCGGCGCTAAGTATAGTAGTTGGCAGCGTACTACATCAAACTTACGATGTCGGCGCTAAGTATAGTAGTTGGCAGTGTACTACATCAAACTGACGATGTCGGCGCTAAGTATAGTAGTTGGCAGCGTACTACATCAAACTTACGATGTCGGCGCTAAGTATAGTAGTTGGCAGTGTACTACATCAAACTTACGATGTCGGCGCTAAGTATAGTAGTTGGCAGTGTACTACATCAAACTTACGATGTCGGCGCTAAGTATAGTAGTTGGCAGCGTACTACATCAAACTTACGATGTCGGCGCTAAGTATAGTAGTTGGCAGCGTACTACATCAAACTTACGATGTCGGCGCTAAGTATAGTAGTTGGCAGCGTACTACATCAAACTGACGATGTCGGCGCTAAGTATAGTAGTTGGCAGTGTACTACATCAAACTGACGATGTCGGCGCTAAGTATAGTAGTTGGCAGTGTACTACATCAAACTGACGATGTCGGCGCTAAGTATAGTAGTTGGCAGCGTACTACATCAAACTTACGATGTCGGCGCTAAGTATAGTAGTTGGCAGTGTACTACATCAAACTTACGATGTCGGCGCTAAGTATAGTAGTTGGCAGTGTACTACATCAAACTTACGATGTCGGCGCTAAGTATAGTAGTTGGCAGCGTACTACATCAAACTTACGATGTCGGCGCTAAGTATAGTAGTTGGCAGCGTACTACATCAAACTGACGATGTCGGCGCTAAGTATAGTAGTTGGCAGCGTACTACATCAAACTTACGATGTCGGCGCTAAGTATAGTAGTTGGCAGTGTACTACATCAAACTTACGATGTCGGCGCTAAGTATAGTAGTTGGCAGCGTACTACATCAAACTGACGATGTCGGCGCTAAGTATAGTAGTTGGCAGTGTACTACATCAAACTTACGATGTCGGCGCTAAGTATAGTAGTTGGCAGCGTACTACATCAAACTTACGATGTCGGCGCTAAGTATAGTAGTTGGCAGTGTACTACATCAAACTTACGATGTCGGCGCTAAGTATAGTAGTTGGCAGTGTACTACATCAAACTTACGATGTCGGCGCTAAGTATAGTAGTTGGCAGCGTACTACATCAAACTTACGATGTCGGCGCTAAGTATAGTAGTTGGCAGCGTACTACATCAAGCTTACGATGTCGGCGCTAAGTATAGTAGTTGGCAGCGTACTACATCAAACTGACGATGTCGGCGCTAAGTATAGTAGTTGGCAGCGTACTACATCAAACTTACGATGTCGGCGCTAAGTATAGTAGTTGGCAGCGTACTACATCAAACTGACGATGTCGGCGCTAAGTATAGTAGTTGGCAGTGTACTACATCAAACTTACGATGTCGGCGCTAAGTATAGTAGTTGGCAGTGTACTACATCAAACTTACGATGTCGGCGCTAAGTATAGTAGTTGGCAGTGTACTACATCAAACTTACGATGTCGGCGCTAAGTATAGTAGTTGGCAGTGTACTACATCAAACTGACGATGTCGGCGCTAAGTATAGTAGTTGGCAGCGTACTACATCAAACTGACGATGTCGGCGCTAAGTATAGTAGTTGGCAGTGTACTACATCAAACTTACGATGTCGGCGCTAAGTATAGTAGTTGGCAGTGTACTACATCAAACTTACGATGTCGGTACTAAGTATTGTAGTTGGCAGCGTACTACATCAAGCTTACGATGTCGGCGCTAAGTATAGTAGTTGGCAGTGTACTACATCAAGCTTATGATGTCGGCGCTAAGTATAGTAGTTGGCAGCGTACTACATCAAACTGACGATGTCGGCGCTAAGTATAGTAGTTGGCAGCGTACTACATCAAACTGACGATGTCGGCGCTAAGTATAGTAGTTGGCAGCGTACTACATCAAACTGACGATGTCGGCGCTAAGTATAGTAGTTGGCAGTGTACTACATCAAACTGACGATGTCGGCGCTAAGTATAGTAGTTGGCAGTGTACTACATCAAACTGACGATGTCGGCGCTAAGTATAGTAGTTGGCAGTGTACTACATCAAACTGACGATGTCGGCGCTAAGTATAGTAGTTGGCAGTGTACTACATCAAACTGACGATGTCGGCGCTAAGTATAGTAGTTGGCAGTGTACTACATCAAACTGACGATGTCGGCGCTAAGTATAGTAGTTGGCAGCGTACTACATCAAACTGACGATGTCGGCGCTAAGTATAGTAGTTGGCAGTGTACTACATCAAACTTACGATGTCGGCACTAAGTATAGTAGTTGGCAGTGTACTACATCAAACTTACGATGTCGGTACTAAGTCTTGCAGTTGGCAGCGTACTACATCAAACTTACGATGTCGGCGCTAAGTATAGTAGTTGGTAGCGTACTACATCAAACTTACGATGTCGGCGCTAAGTATAGTAGTTGGCAGCGTACTACATCAAACTGACGATGTCGGCGCTAAGTATAGTAGTTGGCAGCGTACTACATCAAACTGACGATGTCGGCGCTAAGTATAGTAGTTGGCAGCGTACTACATCAAACTGACGATGTCGGCGCTAAGTATAGTAGTTGGCAGCGTACTACATCAAACTGACGATGTCGGCGCTAAGTATAGTAGTTGGCAGCGTACTACATCAAACTGACGATGTCGGCGCTAAGTATAGTAGTTGGCAGTGTACTACATCAAACTGACGATGTCGGCGCTAAGTATAGTAGTTGGCAGTGTACTACATCAAACTGACGATGTCGGCGCTAAGTATAGTAGTTGGCAGTGTACTACATCAAACTGACGATGTCGGCGCTAAGTATAGTAGTTGGCAGCGTACTACATCAAACTGACGATGTCGGCGCTAAGTATAGTAGTTGGCAGTGTACTACATCAAACTTACGATGTCGGCACTAAGTATAGTAGTTGGCAGTGTACTACATCAAACTTACGATGTCGGCGCTAAGTATAGTAGTTGGCAGCGTACTACATCAAACTTACGATGTCGGCGCTAAGTATAGTAGTTGGCAGCGTACTACATCAAACTTACGATGTCGGCGCTAAGTATAGTAGTTGGCAGCGTACTACATCAAACTGACGATGTCGGCGCTAAGTATAGTAGTTGGCAGTGTACTACATCAAACTGACGATGTCGGCGCTAAGTATAGTAGTTGGCAGTGTACTACATCAAACTGACGATGTCGGCGCTAAGTATAGTAGTTGGCAGTGTACTACATCAAACTGACGATGTCGGCGCTAAGTATAGTAGTTGGCAGCGTACTACATCAAACTTACGATGTCGGTACTAAGTATAGTAGTTGGCAGTGTACTACATCAAGCTTACGATGTCGGCGCTAAGTATAGTAGTTGGCAGTGTACTACATCAAACTTACGATGTCGGCGCTAAGTATAGTAGTTGGCAGCGTACTACATCAAACTTACGATGTCGGCGCTAAGTATAGTAGTTGGCAGCGTACTACATCAAACTTACGATGTCGGCGCTAAGTATAGTAGTTGGCAGCGTACTACATCAAACTGACGATGTCGGCGCTAAGTATAGTAGTTGGCAGCGTACTACATCAAACTGACGATGTCGGCGCTAAGTATAGTAGTTGGCAGTGTACTACATCAAACTGACGATGTCGGCGCTAAGTATAGTAGTTGGCAGCGTACTACATCAAACTGACGATGTCGGCGCTAAGTATAGTAGTTGGCAGTGTACTACATCAAACTGACGATGTCGGCGCTAAGTATAGTAGTTGGCAGTGTACTACATCAAACTGACGATGTCGGCGCTAAGTATAGTAGTTGGCAGTGTACTACATCAAACTGACGATGTCGGCGCTAAGTATAGTAGTTGGCAGTGTACTACATCAAACTTACGATGTCGGCGCTAAGTATAGTAGTTGGCAGTGTACTACATCAAACTTACGATGTCGGCGCTAAGTATAGTAGTTGGCAGTGTACTACATCAAACTTACGATGTCGGTACTAAGTATAGTAGTTGGCAGCGTACTACATCAAACTTACGATGTCGGCGCTAAGTATAGTAGTTGGCAGCGTACTACATCAAACTTACGATGTCGGCGCTAAGTATAGTAGTTGGCAGCGTACTACATCAAACTGACGATGTCGGCGCTAAGTATAGTAGTTGGCAGCGTACTACATCAAACTTACGATGTCGGCGCTAAGTATAGTAGTTGGCAGTGTACTACATCAAACTTACGATGTCGGCGCTAAGTATAGTAGTTGGCAGCGTACTACATCAAACTGACGATGTCGGCGCTAAGTATAGTAGTTGGCAGTGTACTACATCAAACTTACGATGTCGGCGCTAAGTATAGTAGTTGGCAGTGTACTACATCAAACTGACGATGTCGGCGCTAAGTATAGTAGTTGGCAGCGTACTACATCAAACTTACGATGTCGGCGCTAAGTATAGTAGTTGGCAGTGTACTACATCAAACTTACGATGTCGGCGCTAAGTATAGTAGTTGGCAGTGTACTACATCAAACTTACGATGTCGGCGCTAAGTCTTGCAGTTGGCAGCGTACTACATCAAACTTACGATGTCGGCGCTAAGTATAGTAGTTGGCAGCGTACTACATCAAGCTTACGATGTCGGCGCTAAGTATAGTAGTTGGCAGCGTACTACATCAAACTGACGATGTCGGCGCTAAGTATAGTAGTTGGCAGCGTACTACATCAAACTGACGATGTCGGCGCTAAGTATAGTAGTTGGCAGCGTACTACATCAAACTGACGATGTCGGCGCTAAGTATAGTAGTTGGCAGTGTACTACATCAAACTGACGATGTCGGCGCTAAGTATAGTAGTTGGCAGTGTACTACATCAAACTGACGATGTCGGCGCTAAGTATAGTAGTTGGCAGCGTACTACATCAAACTGACGATGTCGGCGCTAAGTATAGTAGTTGGCAGCGTACTACATCAAACTGACGATGTCGGCGCTAAGTATAGTAGTTGGCAGTGTACTACATCAAACTTACGATGTCGGCGCTAAGTATAGTAGTTGGCAGTGTACTACATCAAACTGACGATGTCGGCGCTAAGTATAGTAGTTGGCAGCGTACTACATCAAACTGACGATGTCGGCGCTAAGTATAGTAGTTGGCAGTGTACTACATCAAACTTACGATGTCGGCGCTAAGTATAGTAGTTGGCAGTGTACTACATCAAACTGACGATGTCGGCGCTAAGTATAGTAGTTGGCAGCGTACTACATCAAACTTACGATGTCGGCACTAAGTATAGTAGTTGGCAGTGTACTACATCAAACTTACGATGTCGGCGCTAAGTATAGTAGTTGGCAGTGTACTACATCAAACTTACGATGTCGGTACTAAGTCTTGCAGTTGGCAGCGTACTACATCAAGCTTACGATGTCGGCGCTAAGTATAGTAGTTGGCAGCGTACTACATCAAGCTTACGATGTCGGCGCTAAGTATAGTAGTTGGCAGCGTACTACATCAAACTGACGATGTCGGCGCTAAGTATAGTAGTTGGCAGCGTACTACATCAAACTGACGATGTCGGCGCTAAGTATAGTAGTTGGCAGTGTACTACATCAAACTGACGATGTCGGCGCTAAGTATAGTAGTTGGCAGTGTACTACATCAAACTTACGATGTCGGCGCTAAGTATAGTAGTTGGCAGTGTACTACATCAAACTGACGATGTCGGCGCTAAGTATAGTAGTTGGCAGCGTACTACATCAAACTGACGATGTCGGCGCTAAGTATAGTAGTTGGCAGCGTACTACATCAAACTGACGATGTCGGCGCTAAGTATAGTAGTTGGCAGTGTACTACATCAAACTTACGATGTCGGCGCTAAGTATAGTAGTTGGCAGTGTACTACATCAAACTGACGATGTCGGCGCTAAGTATAGTAGTTGGCAGCGTACTACATCAAACTTACGATGTCGGCGCTAAGTATAGTAGTTGGCAGTGTACTACATCAAACTTACGATGTCGGCGCTAAGTATAGTAGTTGGCAGTGTACTACATCAAACTGACGATGTCGGCGCTAAGTATAGTAGTTGGCAGCGTACTACATCAAACTTACGATGTCGGTACTAAGTATAGTAGTTGGCAGTGTACTACATCAAGCTTACGATGTCGGCACTAAGTATAGTAGTTGGCAGTGTACTACATCAAACTTACGATGTCGGCACTAAGTATAGTAGTTGGCAGTGTACTACATCAAACTTACGATGTCGGTACTAAGTCTTGCAGTTGGCAGCGTACTACATCAAACTTACGATGTCGGCACGAAGTATAGTAGTTGGCAGCGTACTACATCAAGCTTACGATGTCGGCGCTAAGTATAGTAGTTGGCAGCGTACTACATCAAACTTACGATGTCGGCGCTAAGTATAGTAGTTGGCAGCGTACTGCATCAAACTTACGAAGCAGGTGAGTTCCGCTACGCCGCAGTGCCTGGCTGCGTACAAACAGAAGAAGCCGCCCTACCAAATTTCCGGACTTTCGAGTTTTAAATAGCCGGTATTTTTTGAGTCTGAGGCCGTTGAGGCAGGAAAGGGCTTTGAGGATTTACTATTTTCCACAGAGGACATTCGTTAAAAGGGTTCATTCGTGTGCTGGTGCAGGTACGTGTTTGTCGTCACCCTTTTTTCGGAATAATAACTGCATTTTTGTAAACTCGAAAGAGAACGCTAGCTGCGTGTTTCGGAGGAGATGCGCCTAACTTACTAGCATGCTCACTCACCAACAGGCTAACTTAACGCGATGCTCCCGGTCTTTCGTTTTTCAAATCTACATCCGAGGTTCTCCTGAATAGTTGAGTCGCAGCTCCTGCCTGACAAGACAGATGGAAATACTCGAGGGACTGCCGTGTGCTCATTTCGAAGGAGGCTAGAGGGGGAGAAAACAATACAGCTACAAAGTGGGTCTTTTTTGTTGAACGCTTACGCCCGCCACTAAACCCAGATTTACCTGTGTTTCGTGTGGGCTACAGCACATTTACCTCCTTTGATCTATCGCAACTGGCAGTCTCCTCAAGCATTTCCTACAAAGCGGGTGCTTATACAAAAAAAAGGACATGTCAACAGGAAGGGGATCGGTGCTGCTTTAGGTCATGTTAAGTGCGGGTAGCACAAACTCAAGAGGTCTCAAGTATTCCCTCAGAACCCCTGCAGTATTAGAATACTTTCAAATACCGTAAATGGAAATATGTTGGACCGGTCAAAAGTCCCAAGTTGCCACTTTTTGGCCGAAAGTCCCAAGATTTGTCCGGCCCAACATTTTTCGGGAGGCTTTTGCGTACTTAGCAATTTTCGAGTTTTGGCCTTCTTGGTTCTTGCTTGGTCCGGATCTGGTGGTATCACATCCCAGGATGGGAAACACTCTGTAGGAGAGTCCTGACGTTGCCCACCAGTGCGATGGCTGCCACGTTCTCGCGGACGACATTCGTACCTGAGGGCGACCTTCTGGAAGTCTTCACAATACCCCTCGCAACACTCGATACAACCTGAGCTGTAATCACCCCGCCTGCCTCTCGCATCGCCTTCAGTATCCTGAACAGCTCTTCCTGTTCTTCTTCTGCAAGCAACCTCGGACGTCCTCGTTTAGCCACGGGAAGGGCAATGCCTCTCTCGTCTCTTTCGTCGTCGTACAGCCTCTTCTTGTTCACGGTTTTTTTCAGCTCGTCTTTGCATGCGTCATAGAATCGTCCGGCCGAGCCCTTCGTTACCTTCCGAGCATTCGGCCTGTCATTCCACGTGGCAACTGCCTTGGTGAGCCCGAGATCTGCGACCAACTTGGCTATCTCAAGCTTTGTATCTGCTGCCCAAGCCTTGTATGTCTCTTGGCCCTTGCGAGGCGCGCTCGCAACTACCTCCTTGGCAACAGCATCAGCGCGGGCTTCCTTCTTGACCTCTGCCGAAACGACAGCAAACGGTTCACGCTTTACGACGTACCGCAACATTGCTCTTTTTTTCCCTTTATTTTCCTTCTGTTTTTGTGGGTTTCCAGTCAAACTTTGCATTGTGTTGTGTGCCGAATAGGAAATATGTTGGACCGGACAAAAGTCCCAAGTTGCCAATTTCTGGCCAAAGTCCCAAGATTTGTCCGGTCCAACTTAAGTCCGGTCCAATATTTGTCCGGTCCAATATATTTCCATATACGGTATGAACATTCGACATGCAGATCATGTGTCTCCAACCCGAATGGACCAGCGGGCGTAATGCACTGAGGAGCCTTGTTTTTCCGATAACCGCACACCTTTTTGTCGGCGACGCGCCGCTGCATGTCGTTGTCCGCCTGCTCGCGCGCCATTTTGAAGATTCCCGTGAGGTCGAAGTCCTCCACGTCGGCGTCGGCATCGCGCCGGCTCTCCTCGAGCGCGCCGGCCCTCGAGAACCACCCGGCGCCCATCCTCGCTCTCCGGCCCGGCGACAGCGGCGACGGCGGCGCCGACGCGAAGCTCGGCCGCGCCGCCGGGTCGGCCTCGCCGAACCCCGCAACCGCGCCGAAGAGCTTGCCCGCCGCGGGGACCGTCTGAAGCCCGGCCGCCAGCGTCGACTTGACGGCCGCCAGCATCCACGGGGTGGTGACCGGCTTCGGGGCCGCCGCCGGCACCCGAACGACCCCCTGCGTCTTCGGGGCGGCGAGTGTCTTCAGCGCCGGGCGGGAGAGCTGCACTTCCGCGTCCTCCGGACGGTCCGCCCAGCCCCCCGCGAACATGCTGCCTTGGCTGTCCGACCGCAGGCACCCAGCCGTGCTCGACGCCGGTCTCCTGGGACTGGGCTGCTGTTCCGCGGTTAGCGTTGTTGTTGCTGGCCGCGTGAGCTGCGATTCCGCGGCAAGGGCCTTCAGCGCGGGCCGGCTGAGCTGCACTCCCGCATCCCCCGGGCACTCCGCACAGCCCCCTGACAACAAATCTCGACTGTCCGACCGCAGGTGCGCAGTGCCGGGGTCGTGGTTGGCATCGTCCACGAAGCTGGCTCTCCGCGGTTTCGTGGGACTACCTTGTGGCTCCGCGGCCGGCGCTTTCACCGCCGGATCCCCCGCGCGCTCCGCACAGCCCCCGGCTGACGGATTGCCGCGCCTGTCCGACTGCGGGTGCGCCGTGGCATCGTCCACGAAGCTGGCTCTCTGCGGTTTTGTAGGACTGTCCTGCGGCTCCGCGGCCGGCGCTTTCCCCAGGGTGAGCTGCCCTCCGGCATCTCCCGCGCGCTCCGCACAGCCCCCTCCCGACAACGAAACTCGACCGTCCGACTGCTGGTTCGCCGTGTTGCGGTCGTGGTTGGCATCGTCCACCGCGAAACCGGCCCTCCGCGGTTTTGTAGGGCTGCCCTGTGGTTCCGCAGCCGGCGCTTTCACCGGGGTGACCTGCGCTCCCGCGTCCCCCAAGAACGAACCTCGACTGTCCGACCGCAGGTTCGCCGTGTCGCGGTCGTGGTTGGCGCTCCGCGGTTTCGTGGGACTGCCCTGTGGATCCGCGGCCGGCGAATCCGACGAGAACGGGCCTCGACTGTCCGAGCGCAGGAGCGCCGTGTCGCCGTCGATGAAGTTGGCCCGCCGCGGCTTCGTTGGGCTGCTCTGCTGTTCCGCCGTCAAATGCGAGACGCGCCGCTCGCCACCTGCGCCCGAAGAGACCCGGCGCTGCTTGCTGCCGCCGATGGCGGGCGATCCGAGCGGCTTCGCGGCGTGTTCCACCGGAACCATGTCTTTCGTCTCTCGCCGGCCGCCGGCAAACGCAAGCCCGGCGCGTCCGCTGAAGGTTGGCGCGCCGAGGCGAATTGCGGTGCTGGCTCGCCTGATCTTGTGCGACACCTGATCGTTGTGCGAAGTGGGGTGTAAGAGAAGGGGGCGACAAGGGTGTTCCAATCGTAGTTTGTAGCAGTATTTTGAACTTGGTATGCAGCAGACGATAGACTGCACAACCGTAGTAGTAGTAAGTTGTTTGAACTTGATATGCAGCAACAATCAGTGTGACGATAGACTGCACAACCGTAGTAGTAGTAAGTTGTTTGAACTTGATATGCAGCACCAATCAGTGTGACGATAGACTGCACAAGCCGCTGAGGGGAGGTTTAAGAGATGGGGGCGACAAGGGTGTTTCCAATCGTAGTTAGTAGTAGTAATTTGAACTTGGTATGCAGCAGACGATAGACTGCACAACCGTAGTAGTAGTAAGTTGTTTGAACTTGATGTGCAGCACCAATCAGTGTGACGATAGACTGCACAAGCCGCTGAGGGGAGGTTTAAGAGAGTGGCCAACATGGGTGTTCCAGTCGTAGTAGCAGTAGTTTCAGCTCAGTGTGAGTTCGATCAAAGTATTATCAAGGCAGCCCTTACAAAGACCAGCCACAGTCAACGGCGCGTGGGTGCGGGCTTTTGGTATGAATCATCATGTTTCAAACCCCCCGATTGCGCGTAACCTGGAAGCACCCAGAGGGTGTCGGTGGTACAAGGTGCAGTTGCCCGCATCCATCCGGCAATCAGCTCGCATCGGGGAGGTGACGCTACCCACTTGGACGAGGTGTCCTGCTGCCCCAGGCAGTAGTAGATATAACTTGATATGCAGCAACAATCTGTGACGATAGACTGCACTGCGTCGTTTTGTTTATGCGTCGATTTCCCACTTGGATTTATTTAGTTTTACTTTTCAGGTTCGGAATTCGGACCCACCGCTAAAACACGCTGCCTATATTTTTTAGCCTGCGCAATACAATGAAGGGCAACCCGCGAGATTGTTCGTACTGAAAGAATGCGGGGATACCCTGAAGCCCTCGTCGATGTTCATCTTCTCGCAAACGGCCTCCCAGTGGAGCCGCCACACCTTCGCGACCGCTGCTGTCAGCGCCGCGTGTGCGGTGTCGCGCACGCGCGCCAGCTCTGCCGCGTGCCGCTGGTTCTGCCGCTCGGCCCGCCTTGACAGCAGGGTGCCCCTGCCCTGCGTCTTGACCCACCGCGGGCCGGGCGGCGCCGGCTCGCCGGCGCTGGCCGGCCGCCAGAACACCACGGTAGTGAGGTCGCCCGGGTCTTCCCCGCCGCCGCCTTCGCAGAGAGGCGCGGCTCCTTTTTTGCCCGAGGCTCCCCCGGCGGCGCCCTTCTTCTGCGCGTCGACGGCTTGCGGCGCCGCCCTGCTTCTGCTTGTGGTCGGCAGCGTCGCGTCCGCTCTCCGCGGAGACGCGGGGCTTTGCCCTCGCGCCGGGTATGTGCTGCAGCCGCCCGCTGGATCGCCAGGACCCCGCAAATCACCTGCCAGCACGCGGACGCCGCCGGCGACGCCCGCCGAGCGGATGCCCGTCACGTGGGTCGGCTTATGGCATTTAAGGTCCGGCGAAGCCGGCGGCACGGGTGGGAACGAAGGGGACCGGGGCGTGTCCGGCTCCGCTTGCTGGTCGGCCGGCGCCGCGCGGAGCAACGGGGTGAGCGCCGCGCCTAGGCGGGTAGCAAGGCAAGGAGGCAGCACTTGATCGCGGATGAGACTCCACCTCGACAAGGCGAGAGAGTCCCTGTGCTTGCTCTTCGCCTCCCGCTCGATCGGCAGAGCCGGGACTTCAAACGCGTCATCGACTGCCGCATCCCCACCCCCCGCGGGGCCCAGGTTCAACGAGAAGCCCCGCGGCTCTGCGTCGGCTCCTTGCCGGAGGCTGCCGAGGCGGGTGCCGTCGAGGCTCCAGAGCGACACGACGTTGTCGCCGGCGACGGCAAGTTGGGTGCCGCCGATGAGCACCAAGCCGACGATCGGGTGCGCGGTGCCAGGCGTTGCCGGCCACGAGCAGCGCAGCCGCGGCTTTCTTTTCGCCGCCCGCTTCTTCCGGAAGCTCAGCACCGGCGCCGCGTCCCTCGAGGGATACCGGGTCGGCTCGAGCTCGTAGAACACCGCGACTTCGCGCATGTCCCACACGGATACCTGCCCCCGGTCATCTCCGCACACGAAGCTCAGCTCCGATTCGAACGACCACGCTGCGGTGGTCGCGACGTTGGTCACAGGCGTGCGGCGAGCCTCGTTCTTCGGCGTCCCCCATGACGTCAGCAGCTCGTAGGCGAGGGGGTCCGGGCGCGTCGCCCACAGGAACAGTTGCCCGCAGGCGTTCGCGACGACGGCCGCAGCGAGCGGAGCGAGGATGGCCATCGTGGTGACCTCGCTGCGGAGCGGCGCCATGTACTCGTCGACGGACGACGCGTCCGCGGCCGGCGGCTGCCCAGCCGGGCGGTGGCACTTGCGGAGGAGGTTACACGCGAGCGGGTTGTTGACGTCGTAGACGTAGAACTTCTCCCTCGTGTCGCCGGCGATGAGCAAGTGGAGCTGCGCGGAGTACGCGAGGCTCGTGAACGCCGCCTGGCCCCGCAGCACGAAGCGAGGCTGCTCCGCGTCCTCCCGGTCCTGGTACACGAACACCGACCAATCATGCGAAGCGGCAGCCATCAACCGGTGGGCCGCAAGGTACACGACGCTCGACACTTCCCCGCGGTGGGACAGCTTGTGCTCGATGAGTGCGCCGGTGGCAAACGAGTGCACTGCGACCCCCCCTTCGTGCGTGCCCAGCACGAACCGCCGCCCTTTGTCGTCGAGGCATATCGCGGTGACGTCCGACGTCGAAACGTCGTGGAACTCGAGGCTCACCACGCCCGTCCTCGCGTCCCAGACTTTCAGCTCGGTGCCGGCCGCGGTCAGAAACGTCTTCGTCTCCGCATTGTACAGCACGTGCGAGACCTTAGCGTCGTGTGATACCGCGGTGTTCACCTTCGGAAGCTGCAACGGCACAAGCTTATACAGCATGGTCATGTGCGTGTCAGTTTTTGCGGTGCAGTAGACCGAGTGCGTGTAAGGAGACGGGTCCATCGCGAAGTTGGTCACTTCGAACGCGAGGGTCTGCAGGCGGGTGAGCCCGCGCTGCAGGTGCCACGTGCGCATGCACGCCGACTTGCGGAGGTCCCACAGCTTGAACATCCCGGACCGGTCGCAGGTCATCACCTGCTGCGAGTTCGGCACCAGCTTCGCGCCGAGGAGCGAGCATTTGTGCGGGTCCTGGTTGTCGACCAACCGGCCGACGAACTGGTTGGAGCCGTGGGTCGGCAGCCAGAGGATCGGCTCCGGCTCGTAGCCCGCGGTGATCAGCAGGTTGTTGTCGCGGCAGTAGTCGATGGAGTACACGCCTTGGCGGTGCCGCTTCGAGTCCGACGCGCCTCGCAGCTCGACGGACGCGTTTTTCTGCAAATCGGTGACGGTGACCTTGCCGAAGTAGCTGGCGGCGACGACGCGGCGGGCGTACGACACGTCTGGGATCGTCGATATGCACGAGATCGGCTCCTGGTGGTCCCGGAGGTGCGCTATGAGAGGCGGCCTGTCCGACGGGCTGGCGGAGATGTCGAACACGAGCACCTCGCCGTCTCGGTTCCCGCTGAACAGCTTCGGCCGCCCGATTTCCATTTCGTCGCAATGGAGCGCGAGTGATGTCCTGTCGAACCTGTGTTTGTGAGCAAGTACGGTGCGGTTGTGAAATGCAAACACAAACACAACACAACACCGACACTAACACGAGCACGAACACTAACACTAACACTAACACTAACACTAACACTAACACTAACACTAACACTAACACTAACACTAACACTAACACTAACACTAACACTAACACTAACACTAACACTAACACTAACACTAACACTAACACTAACACTAACACTAACACTAACACTAACACTAACACTAACACTAACACTAACACTAACACTAACACTAACACTAACACTAACACTAACACTAACACTAACACTAACACTAACACTAACACTAACACTAACACTAACACTAACACTAACACTAACACTAATCAAACCCACAAACGCAACCACAAACATAGCCGCAAGTCCACACCTATGAGAGCCGAGGAGCCGAAACTGCTGCTTGGCAAAGACGAGCTTCTCCCGGCGCAATTTTTCCGCATGCTCCCTCGCTGCTCTGCTGCCCCACGACGCCTCAACGCCCTCCGAGCCGTGCGACCACGGCTTCGGCTCCGCCTTGTATTGGAAGAAGTTAACGAACCCCCCTTCGATGCCGAGCATCAACTGGTTCGCGCCGGGCAGGAAGCAGTGCGAAGCGACGGCTCCCTGCTGCTCGATAACGGCGCCGAGGTCGGTTTTCATGGAAGACGGGTCGAAGATGCGGACGACCGAGCTGTCGCCGTCGGCGGTCTTCGCGCCGGCTTCTCCGCGTTCGGTGTCGATGGTCATGAGCTTCGACAGGGACGGCAGGAACACGGTTTTGCAGCCCGCGGACGGCTCCCGGGACTTGGTCTGCACGCTGCTCACTCTGTACGGCAGGAACCGATGGGCCGCTTGGTTGAGGGCCGCGTAGCTGTGGATGAGGTAGTGCGTGAACTCCTCCCACGAGACCCCGCCGGAGCCGTCGAAGTCGATCGCACGGAACAACTCCTCAAGCCCGCCCGTCAGCTCCCCCGTGAGCTGCTGGCCCACAGGGCGGATCGTGTGCAGGGCTTCGAGCATGATCCTTACGAACACATCCCGCGTCACGCGGCCCTCGTCCCCGACTCCCGCTGAGTCGGCTTTTTCGGGCTCCTGCGGTTTTTCGTGGTTTGCGTTTTCTGTGTTTCCGACGATCCCGTGTGGGCGTACAGATTGGTCATTCTTTCGATCGTTTGTGATTGTGTGAGGTTCAGCTTCGTGTGGTGTGTGACAGTCGGAGGGGATCATCGTAAGCTTGCAACGGAAGCGCGTGTTAGATGATCATCGAGTCTTCTTCGTCTGAAAATAAGAGAGAACACAGAGAAGGGAGGACTTCAACAGTAAGGAAACCGTACACCGCGAGAGTAGGAGAAAGTAGAAAGGGAAACTAGAGTTTGCGACCGCATCAGTTCGTTCGAACGACATAATGTTTTTTTCGTTTGACCGCACTACCCTGAGCCCAAATTCTGTACGTGGTTTCAGGAGGCAAATTTGGCAAATGATCATGATCAGAAGGTCCTACTTGGGCGGTTCAGTTTCCTCACACATTGTGTTTGACCGCACTACCCTGAGCCCAAATCCTGGACGTGGTTTCAGGTGGCAAATTTGGCAAATGATCATGATCAGAAGGTCCTACTTGGGCGGTTCAGTTTCCTCACACATTGCATGTGGCTAAAACTTTTCCTACCGCTCTCGGTGATAGCGCCTACGGTGCGGAGGGCTGGTCTGGTGCTGTAGGCTGCTTCTTCTTTAATCGAATTGTTCTCTGGCGATCCACATCAATCTAACACACACCTTGCAGACTGGGGCAGCCTTGGCCGACGACGCTGACGACAGCGAGGACCTGCCTAACGGGGTGGACGGTTCGCTTTCGCTGAGGCCGTCGAAGCGCCGCTTGAGCCTGACGATTTCGGAGGTCGGGAGGAGCTTCAAAATGTCAGGCGCGGTCACCGCCTGGCACTCCTCGGCTATGCGCGAGAGTGACTGCTGCTGTGCTTTCTTCTGGCTCGAGAGCCACGCGGCCTGCCCCGCATATTCGGTGCGGGTGTCCAGCTCTGGCTCGTCGGAGAGAAAGACCTGAAGAAGCGACTCCATTTGGCGGCATTTGGGGCCTGGGGGGCGTCTTCGTTTGTATCGTTTGTGTAGGACCTGCTGTTCGTATGAGCATGTGCGTGTGCTTGTACTGTGTGTTTGTGTTTGTGGCTTTGTTTGAGTTCGCAAATGTGCTTGTGGCTTTGTTGTGGTGGTTTGTGTTCTTGTTCTTGAGTCTGACAATAACGGAGCTTCGGGAAGTCAGGCACAATCACCGTCTGACAATCCTTTTATGCGCGAGAGTGACTGCTGCTGTGCTTTCTTCTGGCTCGAAAGCCACGCGGCCCACCCCGCATATTCGGTGCGAGTGTCCAGCTCTGGCTCGGCAGAGAGAAAGACCTGAAGAAGCGACTCCATCTGGCGGCATTTGGGGCCTGGGGGGCGTCTTCGTTTGTATCGTTTGTGTAGGATCTGTTGTTCGTGTATGAGCGTGTGCGTGTGCTGGTACTTGTTTTGTGTGTTTGTGTTTGCGTTAACTGTTGGGTGTGGCTTTGTTTGAGCTCACATATGTGCTTGTGGTTGTGTTGTGGTTGTTTGTGTTCCTGTTCTTGAGGCTGACGATAACGGACTCAGGGGGTGCTTCAGGATGCCAGGCACGATCACCACTTGGCACTCTCAGCTATGCATGAGAGTGGCTGCAGCGCGGGGTGTCCAGCTCTGGCTCGTCGGAGAGAAAGACCTGGAAAAGCGACTCTTTTGGCGGCATTTGGAGCCTGGGGGGGCGTCTTCGTTCGTACCGTTTGTGTAGAATCTGCTGTTCGTGTATGGGCGTGTGCTTGCACTTGTTGGTGTGTTTGATTTGCGTTTCCTGTTGGGGTTGTGGCTTCACCTGAGTTCGCGTTTGTGCACGTGGTTGTGCTGTGGTAGTGTTTGGGTTTCTGTTCTTGAGTCTGACGATAATGGACTCGGGAGGTGCCTCGGATGTCAGGCACGATCACCACCTGGCACTCCTCAGCTATGCACGGGAGTGACTGCAGCGCGGGTTTGCTGTACTGGCTCGTCGGAGAGAAAGATCCGAAGAAGCGACTCTATTTGGCAGCAGTGAAGCCTGCGGAGTGTCTTCGTTCGTGTCGTTCGTGTAGGACCTGCTGTCCGTGTATGGGCTTGTGTTTGTGGGTGTGCTCACGTTTGCGTTTGCTGTTGTGCCTGTTTGCACACGCCTGTGCTGAAACACAGTGAACAGGTATCCGGATCTGGGCTTCTCGATACACCAGTGCGGCAGCCGTCCTTTAAAGATCGTCGCGGGAGGCCAGACAGAAAAGAAACGGCGGCACCAACACATCATCAATTTTGTTCTCAGGCTTCTTCAAAAGACGTGATGAGAAAAAAAAACGCGAAAGGGCATTCTAGGTAACACGTGGGGGCGGGACGGGGCAGGTGACGGTCTAAAGATGGGGGGGTGGGTATTGGTTCTTGAGCATGCATGAACCTCAAGAAACACAGGTTATGGGGATTAAAACGGAGCAGGGTGTGCGTGCACAGGACTCTCCGGGCGGGTGAAGAAACACTCCTCACCCGTTAAGCTGAATCGCTGTTCAGCGGCAGTGCTGGAAATAACGACTGCAAGACGAGACAGAACGTCTACGTGCGCTAAACGGAGCCAAGCCGTTTCTTGTCGGTGCCTGCAGATATGCCGCTCCCGCAGTTGCACATTTGCATGGAATAAGAATGGCCGAGACTCAACTCTTAACGAAAGAGAAGGAGTCGGTCGTATGCAACGGCTGCGACGCAAAAGCAGCAGCTCTTGAAGAAAGCGCTGAGTTTGAACATCGCTATCGACTGCAAGCAAAGCGTGTATCGCATTCACTCGCTTCGATCAAGGATGTAGGACACGGTTTGCACTACCGCATTTCGCTGTCTGCATTTGCTTCGCAAAAAAGACAGGCGCTTCGTTTTGTTTGCGGCGTGCCGGTTGATCGTTTTCCCACTTGTATTTACCCTGTGAGTATTCAGGTAAGGAATTCTGATCAACCACCAAAACACGCTGCCTACGTCTTTTTAGCCTGCACAATACTTTGAAGGGCAACCCACAAGATTGTTAGTACTAAAAAAGGGCGGGTAGCAGGCGAATCATGTGCAGCAAAGCAAAGCGAATTCGAGTAGACAACTTGCTTGCATTCTATGCTTTTACCAACCTGGGGGTGGAGAAGGGGGTTGCAAAATCTGCCGCTCGGCCGGAAAGGAGGCGGCTCGGGCAAAAGCATCTAACAAAAGTCTTCGGGAGAACGAGACGGAAAAAGCACGTCAAGCAAAGAAATGGGAAAGAGGGGCGGTGGTGATCTATACAGAGGGGGGGGGAGGTAAGGAAAGGTACAGGGTGAAGGCGGAAGGAACGGGTTTCGGGTGCTTTTTCCGCGCACACGCACACCCCCAGTGGAATTCCGGGTTGCCCAGGTGCGCCCGGGCAAAGCGGTATCCCTGGTCCAAGCAGGAAAAAGGGTCACCGCGGTGTTGACCAACCTTCCTTTTTTTGTGTTTCCGATCCCGAATGCACGTACAGATTGGTGTCTTTCGACCTTTTGTATGCTTGTGAAGTTCAGCTTAGTGCGTGCTTGTGGTGATCGGTGGGGTTCCCAAAAGAAATGTTTTGTGCTATCGTATCTTCGAGCTAGACTTGATCTCGTGCATTAGCCAAGTGGCCCATTCTGTTGCTTTTCCGCTGGGCTCCTGATAGCAGACTCGCGCGCAAACGGACAGTATGACTGCTGTGTTGTGTTGCGGGCCGCAAATTCATCCAATATTTGCCTGTAGGTTACCTCACTCTGTCCAAAGATGCGCGTGAGGTTGGCTTCGGGTCCGTAGCATAGGAAAAAAAAAAAATTTTAGCCACATGCAATGTGTGGGGAAACTGAACCGCCCAAGTAGGACCTTCTGATCGTGATCATTTTGCAAATTTGCCACCTGAAACGACGTCCAGGATTTGGGCGCAGGGTAGTGCGGTCAACGAAAACTCGAGTTTTCCTTTCTACTTTCTCCTACTCTCGCGGTGTACGGTTTTTTTGGAGCGACAGCTCGCTTTTGAGAATCGGGGGTTTCAAGCTTCCGGCGATCCTCGTCGAATGGGTCATTGCAGTAAAGTAAAGTTTCGAAGTTAGGTGCATTCACTTTGCCGAATACTACTACACCGGATGTTAACCATCTTCTGTCTTCGGAGCAGGTTGCGGGCGGCCTACAGAAATTGCAAGCAGAGTCTTTCAACCGTGGCAGGTGCGCGACTATCGTTCAATGATGGCCGCAACACGAATCGACGCAAAATGTTGCTGCGCGCCGTTCAATCGATAAGCCTCCCCTGCACGAACGATGTTCGCGCAACCGCAAGGACGACAGGCGGCGCCGGTTACTTGCGTTTTTTTTTCTTCGAGAAAACAGTATTGGTTGGCGTGCCTGCTCAGGGTTTGCGGTCGGCTGGCTCATCACGCCTCGTCCTCAATGGCGCTGGATACCCTGTGTTGGTTATGAGGGGTTTTGGAGTCTCCAGGGACTATCGTCGGAAGGATTCCTTTGAAAGGTGTCGTATACTACTTTAGTATACGGTAGGAACTGGAGCAAAGCGCATGGCAGGATGAGCACACCACCCGAGCCTACAACAGGAGAATTCGGGTGGGTTGAGGTGGGTCTACTGAGACTGAATTTTTCTTCCCGCCCTCCCTTGCCCCCAATGTGATCTCGCCTGGTTGGCCCATTGACATGGTCAACAGGTGGTGGAGCAGTCTACGAACACGCCAGTCTCCATCCCTCGCCGCCGTAGCCGCGTTAACCCACTTGTATTTACCCTGTGTCATTTTCAGGTAAGGAACTCTGATCAACCACCAAAGCACGCGGCCTACATCTGTTTAGCCTGCACAATCAGTGCTCCCACTAACCTCACTTTAGTGAGGAACCCCAAAAACCTGGGATGGTGTGGTCGGTGGGCCAGTTCCCCGTAGTTCCCCCGTAGTTCAACATGGGGGGGGGGTGTCTTTTTTTTTTTTTCGTTTCTTGTTTTTTTGCTGAGTGCTTCAGGGATGCGGCCTTGGGTCCTGGAGAGCATTTCTGAGCTACTTTGCACTTTTTCGTCACAAAATAAGGACGATTTCGGGTAATTCGAGCGTATCAAGATCAAAGACCCCAGGAGACAAGCCACCTGGTCCAGGCCAAAATCGGTGAATTTCGGGGGGTAATTCCTTTGTGGCGATCACTTTCTGCAGTCGGCCCTGGCGAAGGAACTGGGGCGGAAGAGCTACAAAGGTGCAGTATTACGGCCCCAACTTGCACAGAGCGGCCATGTGCTATGCGTGCCCCGAAGCGGAAGGAAAAGGATGAGACGGAAGGACGGACTGGGAGTCACGGTTTGACAGGTAGTGACAGGATCGGCTGCGGTAAGGAGAGCAGGAAATGTTCTACCAGAGGCCCCGCGCCCGCCGGGTTTCGAAGCGATCGCGGGACCGGAGACATTCGCGGCGGTCGGAGGAGAGAGGTGGTTCCGGGCTCTGCAGTATTGGCTGGATGGGATGTGCTGGTCGGTGGCGGGTGACGTCTCGATGGCGGAGCTCGCCGTCGACTTTGAAGTGTGCACCAAACTGGATCTTCCGGGCTGTGTCGTAGCGACGACGGACGGGACACCGTTGAGCATGCGTGCGAGGGTTCTCGGAAAACGTTTAAAAACCGTCGGGGATGCGCTGGAGCGAAACGGCGACGGACCGCTTCTGCCAGACAGGAAACTGGAGAAGATAGGGTCGCTGAGAACGGTGGGAGCTCCGCCGTGCCTCACGGGGTACGAGATGAGGCCGATCTTCCGTGGTGGTACGGAGACGATGGAAGTGCTCGAGACACAGCTGACGACGGCACGAGTTCAGCGACGAGGCGTGGGGGATGGATCTTTTCCCTACGTACGGAGGTGGAAGGGCAGAGCGTGCGGCGAGATGGGCGGTGTTCAACGCTACGGAACACGAAAAGTGGAGTGAGCGGGTGTGCCACGAGCACCAGAAAGTGAAGTGCGGCGCGGTGCAGCAACCGATGAACCTGGACGAGCAATCGAAGAAGAAGCGAGGCACCAAACGCGCGCCTGAGCGCGACGATCAAGTCGAGCTAAAGAGGCGAAAGCATGACACATCACGTACGAAGAGATAACCGCGACACCGCAAATCGCCACAGATTATTTGCATTCTAACCCAAACTATCAGAGGCGGTCGAAGACGGCAACCCGAGCGAGGAGTAAGGTTGATAACCAGAATGACAGGTCATAATGGCCATGCTGAAGGCAAGGTTGCGTTGCAGGAGGAGAAACTGGTGCTTGGCCGAGGATAAGATGGCTATGGCGGCAGGGGCAGAACAGAGAGACAGCGAGTCCTTCTTGTGGGGTAGTCACGCCTTCGCAGTCCCAGGACCTCCGCCCACTTGCGTACAGCCGTCGACTGGCCTTTCCCAAGAGGACGAATTGGAATGCAGGTACCATCTCCGGAGAGCTTCCGGGTTCTCCCAGAGTAGAGGAGCTGATGCAAACGCCACCTGGGCTTCTGAACGTGATTGCAGATCACCTTCTTGCCCAAAATCAAGAGGGGTTGGAGTGTCGGAATGGCGCGCAAGGAGAGGCTCTGGCTTGTTTGCTTCTTTCGCTGGCGAGAGGGAGACTTCGGACACGGCAAAGCCTTGGGGTTTCGGGCTCTGCATCCAGAGATCGTAGAGCAGTTTGCCGACAACAACATTAGCCTTGAATGACATGCTGAGGGCATGCAGTTGGACTCAAGCACATATTGCCGTCTATCACCGGACTCTTGATTGCGTGCTGCCAATTTTATCTGTGGGCTGTCCAAGATATCCTGCAGATTTCGATCGGCCAGGCCTCTGCCATCCGTCACGATAACGCGATTATTTCAAGGACCAGGACAAGCACGCAATGGTGGCAACTGAGCTTTTCGTTCAGTCCTCTTGGGGAACGTTGAAGGGCCCGGTAGCGAGCTTTACTTAGGTTCCTGCCAGCGTGAGTTAACCGACATCTGCGAGTCCTACGGTAGCGTTCGAGTCTACTTCCCGTTACTAACGAATCCTTCATGCCACGGCGTCACGAAAGCACCACCCCCGACACCCCGAAGGCTCCATTTTTCAAAAGGCGTGGCCCTTCTGTGGAAAGCCCAAGCAAGAGGAACCGTTTTGCTCACTCCAAAGCTCCCGGTTTGGTGGCGTTTGAAAAAGTCCACTACAAAAAAAAAAAGACACCCCAAGGTCAGTTCCCCGTAGTTCCCCCGTAGTTCCCCCTGGCTATACCGACCACACCATGGGATAGGCTTTTTTTTGTTTCCGCGCGATCAGCCGGCTTGTCGGCTGATTAAATTTCGAGCCTTTGTTTTTTACCGGCAGACTCGCACAAAATTAGGCGATTTTCAACAGTGTAAGCTTTGGCTATGCCGCCCATGGCGGAATCAGCTTGTTGCACCGGCATGTTGTCGTAAACCCCTTCTGATCGGCAGACCTTCCAAAAATCAGCCGGCTTGCCGGCTGATTAAACTTCGAGCCCTTTTTTACCGGCAGACTCGCACAAAATCGGCCGATTTTCAACAGTGTAAAACTTTGGCTATGCCGCTCAATCAGCTTGATGCACCGGCAAGATGGTGTCGTAAACCCCTTCTGATCGGCAGACCTTCCAAAAATCAGCCGGCTTGCCGGCTGATTAAACTTCGAGCCCTTTTCTACCGGCAGACGCGCACAAATCGGCCGATTTTCAACAGTGTAAAACTTTGGCTATGCCGCTCAATCAGCTTGATGCACCGGCAAGATGGTGTCGTAAACCCCTTCTGATCGGCAGACCTTCCAAAAAACAGCCGGCTTGCCGGCTGATTAAACTTCGAGCCCTTTTCTACCGGCAGACGCGCACAAAATCGGCCGATTTTCAACAGTGTAAAACTTTAGCTATGCCGCTCAATCAGCTTGATGCACCGGCAAGATGGTGTCGTAAACCCAAGGTGAGGAATGCCTCACCCTCTTTTTTCCAGCCTTTATTATCGTGGTCAACTCTACATACTTGGGGGCGTGATTGAGCCCCTCAGGCTCGAATCACTAAGCTGCGCATTGTAAGCGGTTCGTCCGTTCGAGAGTCTTCGGCTTGGGACTGCTCGTCTGCGATGGGAAAGATCGGGCGATACACAGAGCCTTTCGTGTTAGATATGCATCTGGTACGCTCCGACAATGAGAAATCCAGGTAGCCGACAGAGATGTTTCCATTCCCTGCAGTTGACTCATTCGCTTTCCGTGTCTTGTTGGGCTATGGCTTCCATGCCTCTTTTATGGACTCTTGACCATTCAATGTACTCTTTAAAGGTTTGCGAGCTCCATCTCCCGGCCTTAAGGAGGATGCACAGCTCTGGGTTGCTGTCATTTATGTCCTGCGCGGCGCCCCTGCGGAAGCTATGTGTACCCCACCCTTGCACAGGCTGTTGGAACAGGGTGGCCTTCATTTTAACGGATTCAAGCATGTCTGGGTATGTCATGCTGAATATTTCCGCACCGGGTGCAACATTATCTCGGATGTGAGGCCACAGGTGATGAATGGGGCATAGCGCCCGCCATCCTTTCTTCCTCGCCTGCATGTTGCAAATGCAACCCCTAGATAAGGTGTCACCTTGTTGGTTGTTCTTTCTTGTTCTCAGAACAATGTAGAGTTCCTGTTGGAATTTAAAGACTGCGCTGTGTCTTTTCGTCTCTTTAACGTCCCGGAGTGCATTAACCGGCGAGTCAGTCTCAATTCCACGTCTCAGCGGGATCGCTTCGTCACCGGTGCGTAGCAAGTAGACGTACGATAGAACTGCCAATTGACGAAACTCGTTTAACGAACGGTTGGAGCCGGCAACAACAACAGGGGATGTATCGTCCACAATTTTATCGAGAAGCCGCGACGTGATCGCATCCATTTTACGTTTTCCGGTTTGCCTCCCTCTTATCCCTCGAATCACTTCCTTCACCAAGGGATCTCTCAGCGGAGAATTGATCCCCAAGAACCGTTGGACTTTTTCGAGCGCTGATATTGTGCACTCTGCGGTATCCGCATTGGTGTGGATTGCTATGAACCCACGAATTTCTTCGGGGTCAATGGGGAAGTGGGGACATCGTTTGAGGTCCGCGTAGTGCGTCCAGGCCCTTACTGCGACGAAGTATTGGTGCCACGTCTCACCTTTGACCGAGGATGCCGTGAGCGATTGAACGGCTTGATCGATCGTCGCGCGAGCGGCCAGAGGTGGTAGCCCCTCGAGGTATTCCAACTTGCGCTTCCGACTCACAGTGAAGTCAGTTATCACCGACTCCTCGGTTGCATCGCGTTCCATCTCCGCTTTCAACATGGCGATGACCTCCGGTCCAGTCGGATACTTGCGTCCAGACATTTTGTCAGTTGGGTGGGTGGGTGGGGGAAACTTTCTCTGTACGTGGTGTACGTGAGTTCTTCCGTCGAAGACGTTTCCTGAGCGGTCGTAGAGGTTGACTAATCGATAATAAAATACTTTCAGTTCTAAAGAACTGAAAGTTTTCTTTATTATCGTGGTCAACTCTACATACTTGGGGGCGTGATTGAGCCCCTCAGGCTCGAATCACTAAGCTGCGCATTGTAAGCGGTTCGTCCGTTCGAGAGTCTTCGGCTTGGGACTGCTCGTCTGCGATGGGAAAGATCGGGCGATACACAGAGCCTTTCGTGTTAGATATGCATCTGGTACGCTCCGACAATGAGAAATCCAGGTAGCCGACAGAGATGTTTCCATTCCCAACGCAGATCTCTGTCACTAGTTCCCATCGCAGAAGGAGAGATGCGTCGCAGGTTGTTCTCGAGGGCAATTTGTTGGTGTAAGGGAGATAGGGACCAACAACGTTGAATGTATTGTTCGTTGGAAGAAGGGTCACAAGAGCAAGCTGTAAACACCTGATTCAAGCGCAAGGATCGCATCCTTTGTTCAGCGTTTTAATTGAAGAAGCATCTTGTTAAGCTGGCCGAGTTTTCAAGCTCTAACTACGGCTGACTGTGAGAGGAGGAACGTCGAAAGGTACGTCGACGTGGGCGTGGCTACGTTGTTCAGGTGCAGAAACGTTGGTGCGAAGATTGATCCGACTTGCATTTGGCCGGTGTCGGATACAGTGAGTTGGGAGATCGGAACACGGGACGATGGGTGAGACTCAGCTTACACATCCCGCATTCTTCGGGTGAAGAGGACACTTTTGAAGTTTGGCACGTACTGGTACCCTCGTTCTTCGAGGTACCAAATGCGGCCCATTTGCCGGGAGGGAAGGTCGGCAATATTATGTGCTGATTCGACCCTCTCTAGCCACACCTCCATCGATCCTGAGGACACTGCCTCGAGCCAGAAGTTACGAATCAAGGTATTAAATAACTGGTTCCGCGAGTATCCCTTTACGAGGGTCGCAAGAGAACAGACGTTATCAACGAAGAAATATTTCGGGATGTTTTTGAAGTCGTCTTCGAGGATAGAAACCGGAAAAAGGGTCTCGTGGAAGTCGTTCAAGTAACATTGAATCGAGACGACGACTTCTGTTTCGTACAGTTGGATGTTGTCGCGGTCGGCGGGATCGACGATATACTTATGGTGGTTCGTTCTGTCTACCGCAGAGAGTGCGTTTCCGTAAAATCGATGTTCTTTGTACGAAACGCAGAATCCGAGGGTGCCCAGCGTGGCGTCGGTGTAGATGATCATAGGCGTACGCGGTGACGATATGGCCTTGTAGTCGATGCGCCGATGAAATTGGGATCGAAGTATGGCTCCTTGCCACCACTCTAGGGCTGAACGTAGTCGTTCTCCCAGCTTTACCACGTTTACGGTCGAGTACTGCCTTGTTCGTATCGGGTGTATGTAGGCACGTCCTACCGACCCGGTCATGCTCTGTTGAACAAAGCTGAGTTGACCAACAAGCTTTGCCGCTGCTTGTGGTGTCAGGCTGTCCTTCCGCAGGATCTCCTCGATGGTCGCCTTAAGTTTAGCCGACCTTTCGGTCGTGATAGCTAGGGAGGCCGATCCGGGAGACGAGACATCGATGCTCACGCCCAAATAGGATATGAGTTGCCCGATCCTCTTCTTCTTGTCACTGAAGATTAAACCGATGATGGTCGAGAAGAACTCTTGGAAGTCGAACGCCATCTGCTCGATGTCGTCGGCTCTTCCGAGTAGATGAAAGTCATCAAAATACCCGGATGCAGGAATACCCATGATTCTGCGCGCAGCTGCTGTTACAAACCGAGATAGGCAGTTGTAATCCAGAACCGCCGACTCCGTCCCGAAGCAGAGCACGTTACTGAGGTACAGCTCAAGTTCGTGCGTTGCAGCATTGAGTGCGACGATCACTGCATACTTTCGTTGTGCTTTATCGGCGATCAACGATTTGTAAGCGTCCGACTGATCGAGGACGGCTTGTGCCTGCAGTACGACTCCGTTTTGAAACAAAGCAATAGCTGTCGCCACCACGTTGTCAATGCCAAGAAGTGTTATTGGGGAGTGGATGCGGGTGACCTTATTCGTCGCTCGTCCGTTATCGCATCCACGGTGCTTCTCCCCTTGAACCACGACGAACCTCCTGATCGGAATGAAGTGTTCCGTTGGGAGTGTCTCGACCGAGAAGGGACCCTCTAGCCATCCCTTTTCGACTTCTGCTTTCAACTGGGCAGAGATCTCGAGGAGATTCCCGTCACGTATGCTTTGTCGTCGGAGGGACTCCAGGAGGGGCTGCTGTTTGTTCTTCAGCTCTCTTTTCGTGGAGATGAACGACTTTCGAGCGCTCCTGTTTTCAGGTTTCACGTCGAATACCCCTTCTTCGCACAAGTCATCGACAACTGGGAAACCAAACCCGAGTCTGTGAACGAATTCGTTCTTCACGCCCGGTTGTGCTGCTCCCATCAGCTCGAGAAGCTCCTCCACGACAGGTACGTTGATGCGAGACGCGATTGCTTTCGCAGGGTGATCCATATCGAAGAACGAATTGAACCGCGCCGTGTCTTTCTTGCTACTCTTCGCTCTATCTTCCCAATATAGAAGACGGCTTGCTCGAAAGTTTTTGTTCTGTGCCGTCGAGTTCGTGGCGTAGATGAGCGTGCACTGGCGAAGGTCAGGATCGAGTTCTGCTGCGTCGAACGCTTGTGATTTGATTCGAGCTGTCAGCGCCACGTGGTCTTCCATTGATTTCGCCTGGAACGAGTAAAACACTCCCTTCTGTTTTTGATGGGGACGGTGCTCCTCGATGGATCGAAACGGCTGGGACTGTTCACGTTGATTCCCCGGTTCGCACCGCAACCACAGCTTGTGAGTCAGATCTGCTGGTGGCGTCGACGAGGTGTAGAGAGCAGGATGAGATAGTATCGGGATGGTTGCGAAGGACGTTTGAGCAACTTCATGACGTTGGGGTGCTTGAGAATGGTGGACCGACAGCGGTGCTAGTCAGTTCTTCTGGCGCTTGCCCTTGAACCCGGGTTTGTTCGCCGTCGCACCTTTTCCGGAGGCCTTGCCGTAAGGTTCGTAGCGGTGCTGTTGTGGTGACGTCACGTTGCTGCTCCTTGTTTTAGCGGGTTTCGCTTGTTCGCGCTCGAGCTCAACTTTGTCTCTAAACCCTTTCAGCACCTCGCTGTCGATGTTCCCCATGAATGTTAGCGTATCCACGGTCGACACGTCTCGAGATAAGTCGGAAGCTTGCTTCAAAACGAAGTCCTCGTATCTGATCCCAGCTGCATAGGTGCCGCGCGAGGCTGTGTGGGATGCTGCCAGTGGCAGGAGTCCAACCACCATGACGATCAGACGCAATTGGTCCCTCTCCGGGACTGCATTGCATACTAGCAACGCAAGGGCATGACGAATCCGCATCAGCGTGTGAGTCGTGCCTGGCATGAAGTCTTTGTCGACTTTTGAGGACACATCGAGAAGGATTTTCTTGTGTGCTGTTTCTGCTGCTGCCTCCCCGAGATGGTCCTTGGCCTCTTGAAGGACCTCGTCGTTTAGGCGTGTGGTCATCGGAGAGAAGGCAATATTGTGTGCTTCGGCCCTGGTTGGGAAAAGCGGTGCTTTCTTCGGTGAGAAGTCAACAGGGATCTTGACCCCTGCCTCCATCTGGAGGAGTATCGCTCTGACTAGCGGGATATCGGGCTTCAATACCGTCGGAACATCATGCAGGTTTAATTGACGCAGTCTTTGGTCAATGTTCACCATTCTGCGCGGTTCGCCCTTAATTTTTCCTGTTCCATCTTGTTTTGGTAGCCTCAGACCAAACGCGCGGATGATCCCCGCGTTCGCGCAGCTCATCCCTCCCGCGATCAGGTCCGCGATTGGGATTGCGATTCCGGCCATCGTTTCCAGGTCAGGCATGCTCCATTTCTTCAGCGCTGCGTACAACTCCTTCACTTCCGTCACAGAAGGCGGGTCCATCCTTTCTTCTTTCACGGCACACAGTTCAAGGCTGATGATGGCAAGTGAGGCCCTTTTGACGGCGTCTGCGTCTGCTTCGGCCGATCTCACAAATTCATCATATAGATCGGCGGCATGCTGGTCGATTCCGGCTTCGACTGCGTCCGGCAAAGCCTTTTTAGCGGTGGCGGCGGCCCTCAGATCAGCCTTGTGCGCAATGATGAAGGAAACGCTGTCCATTCTTCTATTCTTTGAGAAAAGAATTCGAGCCTGGCGATATGTCGATATTACTGGTATGGGAACTTCCATAAGTATGGCCTGTCCAACAGACAGACAGCGGTGTGCCGCATGTACTTACAAGTAGTCTTATGGCGTGTCCCGCCCTACTACGATTCACAGAAGCTTGTTAATGTGTGTTGCCAGCCCAGCGGCACTTACGGCGGTGTCCTGCCCCATTGGGACTTACGGAAGTCTGGTGCCTGCCCAACGGACTTAAGGCGGTGTCCGCCTGCCACGGCATTTTCCTGCTGCTTCGGGACTTACAGAATTGTTGTGCGTCCACGGACATACGGTGTTGTCCTGCGCTCTCGGGACCTTGCCTGCCCGACGGACTTACGGACGGTAGTCTGGTGCCTGCCCAACGGACATACGGCGGTGTCCTGCCCCATTGGGACTTACGGAAATCTGGTGCCTGCCAACGAACTTCGGCGGTGTCCTGCCCCATTGGGACTTACGGAGGTCTGGTGCCTGCCCAACGGACTTACGGCGGTATCCTGCCCCATTGGGACTTACGGAAGTCTGGTGCCTGCCCAACGGACTTACACTTACGGCGGTATCCTGCCCCATCGGGACTTACGGAAGTCTGGTGCCTGCCCAACGGACTTACGGCGGTATCCTGCCCCATCGGGACTTACGGAAGTCTGGTGCCTGCCCAACGGACTTACGGCGGTATCCTGCCCCATCGGGACTTACGGAAGTCTGGTGCCTGCCCAACGGACTTACGGCGGTATCCTGCCCCATCGGGACTTACGGAAGTCTGGTGCCTGCCCAACGGACTTACGGCGGTATCCTGCCCCATCGGGACTTACGGAAGTCTGGTGCCTGCCCAACGGACTTACGGCGGTATCCTGCCCCATCGGGACTTACGGAAGTCTGGTGCCTGCCCAACGGACTTACGGCGGTATCCTGCCCCATCGGGACTTACGGTCGTTTGTTGCCTGCCCAACGGACTTACGGCGGTATCCTGCCCCATTGGGACTTACGGAAGTCTGGTGCCTGCCCAACGGACTTACGGCGGTATCCTGCCCCATCGGGACTTACGGAAGTCTGGTGCCTGCCCAACGGACTTACGGCGGTATCCTGCCCCATCGGGACTTACGGAAGTCTGGTGCCTGCCCAACGGACTTACGGCGGTATCCTGCCCCATCGGGACTTACGGTCGTTTGTTGCCTGCCCAACGGACTTACGGCGGTATCCTGCCCCATTGGGACTTACGGAAGTCTGGTGCCTGCCCAACGGACTTACGGCGGTATCCTGCCCCATCGGGACTTACGGAAGTCTGGTGCCTGCCCAACGGACTTACGGCGGTATCCTGCCCCATCGGGACTTACGGTCGTTTGTTGCCTGCCCAACGGACTTACGGCGGTATCCTGTCCCATTGGGACTTACGGAAGTCTGGTGCCTGCCCAACGGACTTACGGCGACTTACGGTCGTTTGTTGCCTGCCCAACGGACTTACAGCGGTATCCTGCCCCATCGGGACTTACGGAAGTCTGGTGCCTGCCCAACGGACTTACGGCGGTATCCTGCCCCATTGGGACTTACGGTAGTTTGTTGCCTGCCCAACGGACTTACGGCGGTATCCTGCCCCAATGGGACTTACGGAAGTCTGGTGCCTGCCCAACGGACTTACGGCGACTTACGGTCGTTTGTTGCCTGCCCAACGGACTTACGGCGGTATCCTGCCCCATTGGGACCTGCAGAGTTGTCAGATGCGGCGTCTTGTCCATACCTTTGGTGTGTTGATTAGCCTCAACAACCAGGAAACTTTCTCTGTACGTGGTGTACGTGAGTTCTTCCGTCGAAGACGTTTCCTGAGCGGTCGTAGAGGTTGACTAATCGATAATAAAATACTTTCAGTTCTAAAGAACTGAAAGTTTTCTCTTTTTTTTTGAGGAATTCCCGCCAGGGAAGTAGCTTGAGCTCTGAGCCCCACGTAAAATCCTACCAAATGTTGTACAGAGCACTTTTCAGGGTCCTCGTGGCACTTGGTGTGTGTGGAGCTCAGACCGACACTGTGTTGAGGGTGTGCGGTGTTCGGACGAAATGCGGCACGTGCAAGTGGGTTTTGCTCATCGAAGGTAGCGCCACACAGCAAGAATTGCAAGCCGCTTTGTAGTCCACAGAGACTGTGGCAACTTTGTAGTTGTCACTACCACCACAGAGACTGTCCTTCGGGAAGCAAAAAAGCCATGCGAAGAAGGCAAGTGTCGCCTGGCGGTTATCTGCGACAGCAAGGCTGACAGCTGCGGTCTTCTTGGCAACACGACATGTAACAATACGTAAGCTAAATACCAGCACCGCAGGCGCGGAAATTTTTTCAAGCTAATGGGTCAGCGCTGCAGGTATCCAAACAGCAAGAATAGCCGCTTTGTAGTCACAGGGACTGCGGCAAAGTTGATGTGAGTCAAGTGCACTTTCATGTACCCGACAGGGTGCTCCTCTTTGTGGTTGTCACTACTGCCCACCACAGAGAGCAGGGCGGACAACTGCGGTCTTCTTGGCAAAAAACAAGACATGAAACAATACACAAGCCAAAAATGCCAGCGCCGCAGGCGCGGAAACTTTTGCCAAGTTAATGGGCCAGTGCAGCAGGTTCCAAAATTGTGGGTGTACATTGCTAGAACGATGATCCAAAGGTGCAGTAACCGTACTGTAGCATCATCCACCCACTCACTGCCCAACTACATACCCACCACCACCACTGCCCACCGCACCACCAACCTCCCACCACATGACCACCCACTACCGCTGCCCACCCACGACACCTGACCGCTGGCTATAACTATAGTTTTTTTTTTTTTTTGGATGTCGTAACAGTGCTCCCGCTAACCTCACTTTTGGTGAGGAATTCCAAAACCTGCTTTTGGACTTTTTTTTTTCGTGCCCCCCAATTTTTTTTCCCCTGTGCTGCGCAGGTTATTAGCTTCGTTTCTGCCTCGGTTTCTCGACCAACTTTCTGAGACCGAGAAGCTTTTCTCCAGGGGAGCACCACTCAAGGGGGGTCCGGGGGGGTCTGCCCCCCGGCGAACGGTATGGAGAAAGTTTGCACTTCTCAGTCTGTTTGTCACAATAAACACTGCACATTCCCCTGAAGGCAACAGCCCATTTCAAATTCAACCACCCCTCGATACTGTGTGCTGGTAAATCATTGCCACGGTAGATGCAGACCAGAGATCGCATGGAACAAGGCACTTGTGTCGACTCGGAGAGAATCTGTCAAGAAATCCGGGGCTGCTTCTGAGCCTCGACTCTCTTTCTCAGCTCCAGCCCCCAACTTCTACCCGCCAGCCCACCATGCCCAGCAGAGAGTAGACCGTGATGCAGTGCTTTGGCTACACGATACCACCAATCGGAAAAAGGTGAGGAATTCCTCATGAGGAATTCCTCACCCTCTTTTTTCGAGCCTCTTTTTTTTTGAGGAATTCCTCGCACTTTTTCGTTAGCGGGAGCACTGATGTCGTATGGGGTCAACATCGGGTATATGAAGCTACTTCTCTGATTCCCGCGCTCCAAAAACAGTCAAAATCGTAAACAGACAGTCTCGTCAGGCAGCTGAAGGGGTGGACCTGGGGACCTGTTTTCCTCACCGCACCTGCACCGCCGTGCTTACAACAGCATTTTTAGCGTTATTTTTAGCAACATCGCGCCGAAGGCGCGACGGAAAAATTGGGCAAAAATAATTCCGCCCCCCCTTTATCATGTGGGCCACTCTTAGCTCGTGTGGGTTACTCAACTGTCAAACAGGACCTTGGCACGGTAATGATGCACAGTGGTAGCTGCAACCTGCCGACCCGAAGCTGAATACAATTGAACGGCAGCGGCTGGGTCTCAGCAGCGGAGGCTCAGCAGCCTTCCAGCACCTTCAGCACTGCTACAAACACCACACCCCCCGCCTATATTTACTTCGAACACCGTTTTTTGAACATTTTTTTTTTCCCCGGCCAACTCCGGTTTGCAGATTTAGACCGACGGTCTAAATCGGCAACGGAAACTAATCCCCTGAATTCCTCGCACCCTTTTCGTTAGCGGGTGCACTGTGCACAATACATTGAAGGCAACCGCAAGATGGTTGGTACGAACAAGAAAAAAACGCTAAGAAGGAGAGGCATACAAAGCAGCCAACGCAACGACGCTGCGCGTGGTGACCTTGGTGTCCCTCTCAGCCAGCCATGCGCGGAGGACGGACATCTTGAGCGAGTCCAGCGACTTGTCCGCGTATGCACTGCGTACTTCCGCATCCAGTTCGGAGGTAGGGCTGTGGGACGACTTCTTCGGCGTCGTTGCCGCCGCTTTGGACCGCGGAGTCTTGCTCGGCGTCACCGCAGGCAAGGAGTTCGAGCGCTGGGCGGCGATGATCCGCTTGACCAGCTCTGCTTTCAGGCCGCTGGTCTTCTGGCCCAGGCCTTTGAGCAATTCCTTGAGGTCGACAACCTTCAGGGCCTTCAGTTCGGCGGCGGTGTACTTCTTCGAAACGGCAGGGGAAGGCGAGCGCGAAGCGGAGCGTGACGCTGACTTCTTCTCCTCTGGGGAACTTGTCGTCGGCGGCGAGCTCTGTGCAAGTAAGTTGGCTAAAGATAAAGCGGTGTCACCTGAGGGGGTAATCTCAGGGCCGCCCCCGTGATAAAGCCGCTAAGGAACTTCTAAGTACACGGACCACACGGATCTGCATGCACTGATAAAGCCGTTAAGCAGCGGCTGCCGGCTTATCCCTTGACACCTTTTATTTGTAGTTGGCTATCATGAATAGACTACATTATAGAAAGAGTGGCGTCGGCACTCTTACAGGTTCGTTCCTCTCGTAGCTCGGGCACTCTAGTGAAGCTGGGTATGTTACCGTTTCAGATACATGTTCAAGTGCAGTAGTGCGGATTCACTCGCGGATTCCGGAGATAAGGCGCGGTACCTTTGTTTTGCTCGGAGACTTCAATGCGACGACCGTCTTTGTAACCGTCTCGGCCTCAGGGCTCGGACTCTTCGATACGGACGCGGTGAACGTCAGGCGCGTACCCGGGCAGCTGAACTCGGGGCTTGGGCTTCGCGAGCTCGTAGAGCTGGTCGACCTGTGGATACGGTGTACGTGGGGAAAGAGGACAGGTCCTACCCGCGCGGGGGAATCCTGGGGGAGAAAGCGAACAGGCTGAAATGTTTGTCGTTGAAAGCCGTGTCTGATCGTTTTCCTTTTTTTGGCACGCACAAACAAAACGAAGCGCCTGTCTTTTTTTAACGAAAAGCTGGATGCAGGACCCACGTGAAAACGTCACGGCTTGCGGTCATGAGCTTCTCACTTCCTCCGACATGTAGCTACCTAACTTTAAGCACCAACCATTTGTAAACACAAAGCAAAACTGTCCTGTGACTTCCTGTCTAACGACCGGGCTTGTGGTTCGGCAGCGTAAGCGCCTAGCCGCAAGGTATGCGCTGCCAGTACACAGGTGCACCATCCCAGGTGCCTCTCAGCATGTGCCCTTCAATGCTACGGCTGGTAGAGCTGTGTAATGGGATGCGGGTGTACTTCGCGCCCTGCTGTCTGCACACCATACGTACCCCGTACGAGTACGCAGAACAGCTTGACTCCCTTGTAGTAAGCTTTTCCGGTATGCTTTGTCCTTTGTGCTTGCGAACGGCAGGTGTCGCTGCTCACTCGCGAGATCGTCCCGGCCGGGTCTCCCTGGATCTGGTCAGACGATAAGAGAGAAAGGTGCATGCCTTGTTTTCTTGTACGTGTTCAAGGGCGACCCGAAGGTCACACTCTTGCGTCCCGTGCTCATCCGGATCATGCTTCTGCGAGCTTCGATAACTTCAGCCGGTTCGTTCCACCACGGAACGAACTCGTCCTTCGCCTGGGTGATTTGAGGGTGTAGCAGCCTCTGGGTGTGAGCTGGGAAGGTCAAAATGGCGACGGGCACCCAACCCACGATAGGAAGTCATCTCCACCCGTCGACTGCCTTCTTACTGAATACACGTCACAGATCTTTCAAATGCGCTTCGTCTGACAAAACTGTTGCCCGTGTGACGAACAGATGCCACCGCGAAACCCGGGACCCAGCCAGCATGGGACAGTAGCAAAAGACGGGGGGTGAGTGCTCGAAGGCGGACAGGGAAAAACGGGCGTGCGAAGAGATCGACGCGGGGTCTCTGACTTTGAGGGACTCTGAGAGGACTCTGAGAGGACCTACGATTGGACGGGGCTAACGAATGTGTCTGGCAACCATCAACTTAGAAGCAGCAGCAGCGCAATGAGAGCGGCGCGGATAGATAATAACAGACGGTTTCGTGTTGCATAATGTTTTCCTGAGACGGATGCTGACCCTCGAAGTGTGGAAGGTATTGCATTCTGGGTGACAACCCTCTTTCTGCGCGCTGACGCTGCATCAAAAAAAATGCGGGAGGGCGGATTCAGCGGGCATCACCCGAAGCAAAGGAAAGAGAGTTGGAGTACGGTTTAAGATAAAACAGCGAAACGGCGCGGTAGAGTGGCAGGGTCCACCCCTCCAGGGGAAGTTTGCGTAGCCTCAGGATTTCCCCTGCCGCCACTCCACAAACTTATCTTTTTTCGAGCCTCAGTATTTCCCCTTGCCCCTCCACAACTTATGTTTCTTCGAACCTCAGTATTTCCCCTTGCCCCTCCACAACTTATGCCACCACTCCACAAACTTATCTTTTTTCGAGCCTCAGCATTTCCCCTTGCCCCTCCACAACTTATGTTTCTTCGAACCTCAGTATTTCCCCTTGCCCCTCCACAACTTATGCAGCCACTCCACAAACTTATCTTTTTTCGAGCCTCAGCATTTCCCCTTGCCCCTCCACAACTTATGTTTCTTCGAGCCTCAGTATTTCCCCTCGCCACTCACAAACTTATCTATTTTCGAGCTCCGCAAGGCGCGGCGCTATTCCGCGGAGGACCAGAAGAACGATACCTTCGACAACGCGGCTTCCTGCTTCGACGGGGGCGACGCGTGGTCGCTGCACGTGGAGTCCTGTGCTGCGACTGGCGACGCGCGCTTCAGTGTCTCTGCTTCTGGAACTGTGGTGAGGGCGTCGATGGTGTCCTCAACGGTGTTGGCGGCGGTGGTGGTCGCGGCGGTGGCGGCGACGGCGTGGGTGGGTTCCGGCAGTGCGGCGAGATCAGCCAGGGCGCTGTCGAGAGCTGTGTGGGTCATGGTTGGTTCTTGGGTGGCAGCGGTCGTCAGGTCGAGGCTGTCGTCGACGGTGTGGACAGTGGCGGGCAACGGGCGGGATGGAGCGGTGCCGACCATGGTGTCTTCCGGGGTTGTTTTGGCGGGGTGAACTGGGGCGTGTTCGATGTGGACCAGTGCGGTGGCTGGTGTATGCCCTGCGTTCTGCTGGCTCGACGGTGACCCAGACGACGTCTGGAAGTTGAAAGTGTGCTGCTGCTGCGCCAACGGGGTGAAGAAGTCAGCGGGAGACGCGGAATCGACGACTTCTTCCAGCGCGGCTGCCGCCGCGGCTGCGTCGTTGAACGCGGCGGCGATGTCGTCCGCCACTGGCACCGCCGCCTCTTCTTCCACTTCCATCGCCGCATAGCCGCCGTCGTCGGCCTCGCCGGCGTAGTAGGTGTAGTCACCGCAGTTGTAGTAAACCTCCTCGGCGCCCTCGTCCTCTTCGCAGGTGAGAGGGGGCTCTGCGCTGGCCTCCTTGACGGCGGCCCACGCGATCGGCTCGCTCGCCTCAAAAAACGGGCTCATCTTCGGCGGCTGGGCGGCCTGTTCTTCCAGACTCTCTCGGATCGCTTCGTCGAACGTGATCTGCGCATGGTTAACATTCGTAGGGGACGGTCTTGGGCTGTACTGAAGAGAAAAAGACAGGCGCTTCGTTTTGTTTGTGCGTGCCGGGTGATCGTTTTCCCACTTGTATGTACCCTGTGTATATTCAGGTAAGGAATTCTGATCAACCACCAAAACACGCTGCCTACGTCTCTTAAGCCTGCACAATGCATTGAAGGGCAACCCGCTTTTTCCGTCTATCTTTGTCAAGAGCTGCAACTCAACTATTCCCCTGTGTGGTGGCACGCTCGTTCGTTTGTGTTTGCGTTTTCAGTGCTCATGCGCAGGCGTGTTCCGGAGGAAAGTGTTCCCTCCCAGTACAACAGCACATTACTAAGAAAAAGAAGCGCAGCACACACCATTGCACCCCGCTTCTTCGACATGCGGCGCATGGGGCTCTTTTTTTTGGACGCCTTCGGCGACGCCGCGGCGGGGGGCAGCTGCTGCTGCGCGGTGCCGCAGGTGCGAGGGGGAAGGGCGGGTTGCTGGGCGGCGGCCGCCGCCGAGGAGGTGTTGACGGGGATGGAGCGGAAGGCGGGTCTCGTGCTCGAAGTGCTGCTCGCACGGCCGGTGCGGCGTCGCGGCGCGGTCGACGCCGGTGACATGGCCGTAAGCACTTGGCAGGCCGCGGGGGGCGTCGACTTCTGTTGCCGCGGCTCCGCCGGGGCGGCGGGCGCCGCCTCGTTGTCTGCTGCTGCATCGGGCGCGGGCTCGGCGGCCGACCTGCTGTCGCACATGCTGCGGGCGCGGTGCCTCGACGTCATGGAGGCACTCCGCCGCATGGCCAGCCCCCTCGGGTGGGCAATCGCGTTCCTCAGCGGCATCACCGACCGGCTGCGCTGCGGCTTCATCTGCGGGCCGAGCCCGAAGTAGTTGTTCCACGTCGGGCGCTGGCGGAGCAGCGACTGGGGGGGCTCGACGATCTCGGTTGCCATTTTCTCTTGCTTCTACTTTCTCGTGTTAGTTCTGGGGACAAGAGGCCTGTTATAGAGTGGCGTTGTATAAGTTTACTGGCAAATCATATTTCTGTGCAGTGCATGTATGTGTGCATTTGTTGCCTGCTCGCCGGACATCCGACTTCTTGGTGTGTAGAACACTGCCTCGCATGCATGCTGGATGGAAAGGAGCGTCCTCTGAGAAGCCTTCGGGCTGTAAACGGTCAACTCGGCGGGTCTGGTATATTAAAAGTGATGCGGTTGATGCGGGCGACACGGCCGTCAGCACTTGGCAGGCCGCGGGGGGCGTCGGCTCCAGCTCCGCCGGGGCGGGCGGGCGCCGTCTCGTCGTCTGCTGCTGCGTCGGGCGCGGGCTCGGCGGCCGACATGCTGCGGGCGTTTTCTCTTGCTTCTACTTCCTCGCTTAGTTCCGGGTTGGTACCAGGGAAAGCTGCTACACGGGAGCCAAGCTTCACGTGTTCGGCGGTACTGCAGAGCCACGGGCCTACGGGTCAAGTGGCTACCGATTTCCCAAACCAAAGCATCAAGGCGTGCCGCACCTTGGGACTTGGGGCTTGCGCTGAACACAAGCTCGTCGAGACGGTCAGCCACAGGGCAGAGCGGACGGGGTTGTGGCACTATGCTGCCTCCGACTCAAGCTTTGCAAGCTGTGGTTGACCGTCACGTTCCTGGACCAGGAGCGGCCTTTTTATTTTCTTCTTCTTCTACTTCGTCGCTTCGTTCCGGGGATAAGAGGCCTTTTAAGAATGAAGAAAAAAAAAATTCTCTTTGTAAATTCGGGGATTTCAAGTCTCCGAGCGAGACTCGTCGAAAGGGTTCCTTAATGGTATCATACACCAGTAAGCCAGTGGCAGTGAGCACGTGTGTGTAAGCTCAGTAATGGGTAACCCCTGCGGAGTTTTGCCCAGTTACGCAATGCGCTCACGTGACTGATGCGCCTGCCGGTCGCTCGTGGTGGCTGCGACGTCGCGGTCTTGCAGCCGGGCCTGACTTTGTTTTTCTTCTTCGTGATTGGTACCAGGGAAAGCCTGCTACACGGGAGCCAAGCTTCACGTGTTCGGCGGTACTGCAGAGCCACGGGCCTACGGGTCAAGTGGCTACCGATTTCGCAAACTAAAGCATCAAGGCGTGGCGCACCTTGGGGCTTGGTGCTCGCGCTCGTCGAGACGGTCAGCCGCAGGGCAGAGCGGACGGGGTTGTAGCACTGTGCTGCCTCCGACTCAAGCGTTGCAAACTGTGTTCCTGGACCAGGAGCGGCCTTTTTCTTTTCTTTTTCTTTTTCTTCTTCTTCTTCGTGATTGACGGGTTGCTGACTACAGTAGATATCCAGGGGCAAACGTCTGCTGGCACATGCGGAGCAGCAGCGCACTGGCTTCAGTTTTGCGGGGTGTGTCGCAGGGTCGCCTTGATCCGGGGGCGCGTGTCCTGTTGCCGGGGCTGTGCAGCGACGGGTACGCCGGTTGGCGGGGCGGTGGGTCGGTGCGGCCGTGCCAGCAACCGGGCCGGCATTAACGAACCGCGAGCCGCGCCAAGGGTACCGAGCCGCCTGTTACAGGCCTCTGGCGAAATTTCGAAATCTTGTAGATAGTTTATAGGGGGGGTCCAGGGGGCACCGCCCCCTGGCAGACGATATGGTACATGGTGCCTCAGAATCTGATGTCCTGGATAAGGCAGGACCTTGCCCGTGTTCTCCTCCAGAAGACACCTAGCCTACTGCTGATTGTTCTGATGAAAGGGCTCACCCTTCGTCGCCTCCAGGGGCAGGTTTCAGACAGGCCTGGAGATCCCCGCCCTACCCGTGGCCGGACCCCAAACGTGCTCGGGCCGATTCATCTGTCGTGAAACTACTGTTTTGCCCTTCGCAGTACGTGTGCGAACCCGAACCGGCTTCGTTGCGTTCGACGGGAAGGCATTTGAGCACTCGTGTTGAAGCTGATGAAAGAGCGGGGAGCTGGATTTGAACGGACAGGCGCGAAAAGCTAGCGGAGCACCATGATCGAAGCCCCGGCGAATACTTCGCCGGGGGAAGCCGAGCTGAGCCTGAAACAGACTCCGCGCAGTGACCTTACACGGTCCGAGGACGCCTTCGCCATTTAACGAAGGAACTTTTTTCGCCGCCTCCTTTGCTCTGCACGGAAGACCGGAGCTCAACCGAAAAAGCAGATTCGACGACGGCGGCGGTTTCTGCTGAAAATGGCCGCATGGATGCTGGCTCTGAAAAAAAACCTTTGAGACGGACGTACAGCTGTGGATAGATGTGAGATTCATGGGCACGACGTGGCGTACGAGCAGTGACACGCTGCAGAAACAAGCAGAGGCATTCCTGCGCGCTACGGGTTTCTGAGAGCAGTACGATGCATTCCAGGGGGCTACAAGGAGCTTTGGAGTTCAGCCTTCCGACCTTCAAGAACCCTCTGGGACGGCCGTACAACGTGGCATCGAGCAGTAGCACGCTGCAGTAAGAGGTGCAGCAGAAGCATCCCAGCGGGCTACAGGGAGCTTTTCGATTCAGCTTTCCGGCTGTCGAAGAAGCTTCTGAGGCGGTCGTACGATTCCGTCCCGGGCTTGAGCTTCGGCACGACGTGGCTGCCATCGTGGATGTGCAGCATGATGGACTTTTGATCAAACTTCCGAGCCAGATTAGCGGAGCCGGGGGCTATGGAGTCGCCGGATCCCCAAACGTGCAAGGAAGGCAGGCCGATGCCACCGTCGTGGTACAGCTGCTTGAACAACGCATCTCGCGGTACGAATCCGGCAATCAGGACCGCGAATCGGAACTTCTCGAAGAACCGAGGGTCCAGGCCTGGAGTGCAACTGTAGACGGACAGGAGCGAAGCCAAGACAGCGCCTTGGCTGAAGCCCAGAACGCCGTCGAAGGGGGGGTCGGCGGCGTCGATCACAGCTGCGAGTTTGCCGAGGGTTTGCTCTGCCCCGGTATACACATCGTCCTGGTTGTCCCACCACTCGAAGTAGGTCTCGCCCGGGAAGAACTGCTGGATGACCGAGTCGGGGGGGCCTGAGGCGGGGAACGTGCCGTCGATTGGGCAGTACACAATGTCCGCCGACGGAAGGAACCCGGCCAGCTGAATTTTCATGATCGACGCGGACGTCCGCCAGCCGTGCAGGCACAGGAGCTTTAAAGGTCTCGCCATGGTCTGTTGATATACCCCCGTGCTGTTAAGCAGTTGGACCCTGAGCTCAGGTTGCAAGGTGCCCCAGTTTTTTTGACACCAAGGTTGTATCTGTCAAGCCTAGATCTATGCCTTGATCATGTCATTCAGTATTCAGCTTTGAAAGGGGCTGTCCTCGATCTACGACCGGTAGCTTTCCTCGATTGCTCTTTTTCTGTTTCACCATTTGGTACCAGGGAAAGCCTGCTGCACACGGGAGCCAAGCTTCACGTGTTCGGCGGTACTGCAGAGCCACGGGCCTACGGGTCAAGTGGGTACCGATTCCCCAAACTATAGCATCAAGGCGTGGCGCACCTGGGGCTTGGCGCTCGCGCTGAACATAAGCTCGTCGAGACGGTCAGCCGCAGGGGGGTTGTAGCACTGTGCTGCCTCCGACTCAAGCTTTGCAAGCTGTGTGGTTGACCGTCACGTTCCTGGACCAGGAGCGGCCTTTTTATTTTTCTTCTTCTTCTGTTTCACTAGGAGGATGGAAGACGGGCGTCAATTGTGTTCTCGTCACGATGCTCTGCGCGGAGGTCCTGTCTGCATGGTGATGTATACCATGTCGCGGTATGCTCATCCAAAAGGAGGGAAACGCAAGTGCTCAACAGCTAGAAAACGCCACTTTTCTCTTTTTTCTTTAGCGCTGTCTCCTTCGTTTTTTGTACTTTGGTCTCTCTCCACGTTGTTGTTGTTTTGGGTTCATTTTCCTTATTTCTGTTTTGCTTCCGTTGAGCATTTCGTTCCCACATGGGCAGTCGTAATGGAGAGGGGCGTGATTTTGCCCCCGTCGTCGGAGAGCAGCACTGGTTTCGGGAAAGCGGAAGTGGTAGGCGCAAAACTTTCCTTGTTGGAACAAGAAGCATCTGCCCGTGGGTTTCGATATGCTTTACCCGTTGCGCTAAACTCAAGACGACTGTGGCAAACAGAGATACTTCAGGAATCGAAGCCCGCCATTCATCTTGCATGGCTTGAGGTCTTACGGAGCGCAAAGACCAATCCGAAGCGACCCGCAGCCGAAGAGTAACGAAGTCAGCAGTCATGCCCACCCCCTACGGCGAGGCACACAATATGGCTTTGTTGTGCTCAGCAGCTGTAAATGCCGCAGTGGATAGCGGTCTGTCTTCTTGGTTTCGTGTGACCGACGCCTCTCTCTTGTTCTTTCTCGATGCTTGGAAACTTTCCATTTCGTCGGTGTCACCGGCGTGCAGGTGAGTACCACATTGGGCCTGCTTTCCGCTACATGACGCTGGAAGGGTCACTTTTGGCGCGCTTTCGACGCGGTGCGACGTCGTTGCTGGTAGCTGGTGACCAGTTCGCAGTGAGAGCCGGAATCGGATTCCCGCGCTTGTCCGTTTCCGCCGCGCGACACGCCGAGAAGCAGCAGTCGCAAAGTGCCGAGCGAAGTCGGCGGGAGGGCGCGCTTCGTGGCGGGTGAAAGGGGTTATCAAGGGCCGAGAGCCCTTGATAAGATTTTCTTGAGCGGCAGTGAGGCAAGAGGATCACTTCAGGTGGAGAAGGCCTGTTTCGTTTGCCACCGGCTGGTCTATTCTCCGCGTGAGCACTGCCAAGTTTCTCGTCTCTTCGGATTGAAACATACTCGGTATATAATCCGACAACGATACTGGCAAAGAAGTGACACGCAGTGCCGAGAGTCCTTGATAAGTCTTTCTTAACCAAATACCAGAATCAGAATCCGGAGCCGACGTCGATTGCCCACGCTTCCGTTGAGCCGTGTGGCAAGAAGCTCTCTTCAGTTGAAGGTGCAACATGTCTCGTTGGCCACCGGATAGGGTGCGGCTGGTCTATTCTCCGCGTGAGCACTGCTGTCAACTGTCTCGTCTCTCCGGCTTGAAACACACTCGGTATAATATCCGACAACGTTGCTGGCAAATAATCTGAAACGCAGTGCCGAGAGACCAATCGCAACGAATCGGCAGCAACAAAGAAGACGGATGTTGCCGTCTGCCGACATTGAGCGAGCTACATGCGGCGGCGCGAGAAGGTAAGCCCGCGACATGGGGCGCCGTTGCCCGAAGGATGCCTGCATGCTACTACTTTGAAGAACCCCAACTAGTAGCAGAAGAATCAACATAGAAACAGGAAAGAAGACGTATGGCTAAGTAGCAGTGGACAGCGGAGGAGCCGGGGAGGGGACATAAAACACAGGAAATGCGGAGCGAAGCATGGCATTTGGGGTGCACTTCCGACGAAGCAAGGGAATAAACAAAACAAAAACAAAAAAGCGCGCTTACGACGAATCGCTGTCATCACCGAAAAGATCCTGCGGTGTTGGTGTGCGTTTATGCTGCGGCTCGCTCCCCTGAGGAGAGGATGGCATGAGCTTTTCTACCGAAGGTTCCTTGAGTTTGCGTGCTTGCCTACTACAATTCGCAATGATTCGCATTCGAAACGTCTTCTTGTTGCGTTCGCAGGGAGCCATTTGCAAGCAAATGAGTACCGCACTATGCCATCTTTTCGCTACGTGACTCCAGAAGGGTCAATTTCGCCGCGCTTTCGTCGTGGTGCAACCCTTGTCGGTTGCGACTGTTGTTGGAAGTCACTGACTAGTTCATAATCCGAAAAGGAATCGGAATCTTCGCATCATTTGAATCCCGTTCTCACTTGCGTGGTTTAGGCTTCTCGAGCACTGGCGGCCATGGATGGAACAGCGAGAGTGGTTCTGGACTTTCGGGTTTCAAGGAGCCTGTCTAAATACCTTTGATGGCGCGTGGAAAATCGAAATGAGCACACCTTCTTAACCTTCGGAGCGGGCCTCTTGGGCGGGGGCTTGCGTCGGGCTTCTTCCTCTGAATCACTCGAATCCGAACCCATGATCTGATTAGTATTGGGTCACTAAAATAGAACCCCTGACGTGACCTGGTTTGCTTAGTCGTTGCGCCCGAGCTCATGATGGGATGTGTGCGTTGTGCTAGTCCGCCAGGAATGCGCCCATGATGTGATTGGCGTCCGGTCGCAACCGAACCACAACATTAAAAACACTCGAGGACTGCCTTGTGTGCGTATATTTCGGAGGAGGCTAGAGTATGTTGTTCCCACAAACCCCAGATTAACCACATACGGACGAACTACGCCATATGGCGTAGTTAATTCATTAATTTGTGTGTATCTGCAAGACGCCACGGGTGCCCGTCCTGGGTCACTTCCATGTGTATTCATTCAGCGTCGAGGTGCGCATTTGAAAGACCTGCCACGAAATCTTTCAAATGCACCCCTCGATTCCCATATTTGACCTACGAAACCCCCTTTTGAGTATGACCCAAGGTTTGCCTTGAAACGTCCATTTTCCCAAAATTAACTCCGCCCTCCGTCCGTATGTGGTTAACTGAGTTTCGTGTGAGGTAACACATTTTCCTCTTTTTTTTAGAGTTATAGTTCGCTTGAGAATCCGGGTTTTTAGAGTCTCCGGGTGACCTTCGTCGAATGGGTTATTTTAGAGCTCATACGTGATGGGTGGGTTTGGGGGGGCATGCATGGCTTCTTTCGTGTACACTTCACTTGCTTGCTTTGGCAAGTCAGGTTCGAAACAGTTTGTGACCGACACCAAGATCTCACCAGGTTAGGGGAGTGTGATGGTGTGGTCTGCGTGTATGGCGGTGCGGATCGTTGTGCCGGTTTCGCGCGTCTCGTTCAACGCTTTGCCCTGGGCATTCGCTGCATGGTACAGGGTGTAAGGAAACACCGCGGATGCGTTCTCATTACCTCCAGCATTGCCTGGTTGGTAGTAGTAGTAGTTTGAACTTGATATGCAGCAACAATCTGTGACGATGGACTGCACAGTAGTAGTAGTTTGAACGTGATATGGTAGTAGTAAGTGTTGTCGAACTGCCAAAGCAGCCGGAGACAGCAGGCGCGCAGGTCTCTTGCTTTGCCTTTTCTTCTGTACTCTCCTGTATGGACCCGCCCCCGGCAATCCCGACTGTCCAACCACGGTCGCGAAAGGGTTTGTGCCCTACTAGGGATGCACAACACGGGTATGTTCGGAACACTAATAAAACAAAAGACGAGCGTCAAAAAAAAAAGGGGGGGGCGGCACACCGCTCGCTTCGCGGGCGGTTTCGATTTCGCTGCCGGCTTCGGCGCCTTCGGCGCCGCCTCCTCCGACGAGTCGGAGTCGAGGACCTGCGCGGGGCTCGGCTTCGGCGGCGCCTTCTTGGCCGGCGCGTCGGAGTCCGAAGAGTCGTCAGCGGCGAGGTTCCGCGACGGCGTCGGCTTCGGCCCCGCCTTCTTGGCGGTCGCCTTGCGGGGCGGCGGGGCGGCGGAGGACGATGAGTCGCTGTCGCTGGAGTCGAACATCGCAGCCGCAGGCTGCTTCGCGGCCGGCTTCGGCGCCGACTTGGGCGGCGGGCGCCCGGCCTGCGGCCGGGCGCGTTGCGTCGTCGGGTGGGCGGCCGGCTTCTTCGCCGGCGCGCCGCCGCTGCTGCTGCTGTCGCTGTCGGAGCCCTTCACGCGGCCGGCCTTCTTCGCCGGCGCCTTCTTCGCGGCCGGCTTCTTCGGGACGTCGTCCGACGCGTCGCTGTCGTCGCTGCTGTCGTCGAACGCCGGCGGCCCGCCGGCCTTCGCCGCGGGCTTCGCCGCTTTGGGGACGGGCTTGGGCGGTGCCTTGCGGAGCGGCGCGTTGTCCTGTACAGTGGAGTGACGGTTGGGTGCTAAGCAAACGAGGAACGGGGCGAACATCATTTGACCTTCTCGACTCAAAACTGATAGAGATATACAGTCGGTTCGGGATGGTGCTCTTCCTACCGAGCACTGTGTTCCAGTTCCACAGTAAGCTATAGTATTTGGATGTACTAGAAGTGGGTGTATTAGTAGTCGATTGTAGTAGTATAGTGGTAGCAGTCGTCGTCGACCGGCCACATCTCCGGCACGCCGCCGCTGCTGCTGCCGTCACTGTCGGAGCCCTTCACGCGGCCGGCCTTCTTCGCCGGCGCCTTCTTCGGGACGTCGTCCGACGCGTCGCTGTGTCGTCGAACGCAGGCGGCTTCGCCGCAGGTTTCGCCGCTTTTGGGGACCGGCTTGAGCGGTGCCTTTCGCAGCGGTGTGCCGTCCTGTCCGGTGGAAGTGACGGGCGGGTGCTAATCAAACGAGGAACGTAACTAACATCATCTGGTCTTGACCCAAAACAGTTATGGTCGGTTCTGCATGGTGCTCATCCTGTGTTCGTGTGTTAGTTCCACAATAAGCTTTCGTAGTTGGGTGTACTGGTAGTCGGGTGTAGTAGTATAGTGGTAGCAGAAGTCGTGGATTAGCGTCAACCCCAGATGACTTGCCCAAGACAATCCCATTGGGATATAAGGGAACAAAATTTCAAGTGTTGGGATATAAGGGAATTATACCAAGAATGTACCCCGTATTGCGTAGTTCCTGCTACAAGTGACAGCAAACAGAAAAGCAAAAGCGACCCAAAAGGGCACTGCACACACACCCCTACCTATCCCTGCTCTAACTGCACAAGGAAACCCACCCCCACCCCACAAGCCGAACGGAGACTTCAAAAACCCGACCGCTCACCTCACAAGAACATCTAAACTTAGACCTTCTTGTACGACCCCCAAAATGGCTTTACCGTGGTTTTAGAGTGCAAGCTCACTTAGATTCATGGTTTAAATGCCATACTTCGCCGCTTGAATCGTCAGAAGAGAGAGAAGGCGGGGGCTTGCCGACCTTTGCAGCGGGCCTGTGATGTGTTGGATTGGTGAGGTTAGAACGCAAACTGATCGGTGGGGATAGCGATGGCCTGCATTGTTGCTGGTTCTCCACATCCACGATACTGGGCAAGCTCGACGTCCTTGAGAGTGTCTTTCCTCTGAAGGAGGCTGCAAGCCAGTCTTCGGACTGATCTGCTCACAGAAATAGCCAGGTTCCACCCGCAGATGCCTTTTTTGGGAGACGGCGCGGTTTGACCCTTCACGGACGGGAGACGTATAGTCATGTCAAAAAGAGGCAGAACCGAGCTGTTGTTGGGGCGCTGCGCTTCGCAGATTTATGAGTGCACACGAGCGTAGTCCCAGTTTGAAGCTTGTCACAAGACGAGACGCTGACAACCGTCTCTTTTCGACCAACGCGTTTGCAACCAGCGAACTCTCGCTCTAGAAAAGGACCCCGTGTTTACTGCTGGGGATAGATGCGCTACGAAGCCTTCCCATGAAGCCTCGGGTCCTCCAATTTCTAGCGTTTATTGTGGTTTATGAGAGGTTCGGTGTTTTAGGGTTCTCTGGTTGACCATTGAGGCTGGGTGGTTTTCGAGTCAGAACCCCATGAGTTTGACTCGGAGTTCCTGCCCTGAACACACCCTTGTCCATTCGTCTGTACGGGGGTAATACACCTTTTTTGCGATGAGTAAGAAGGCCATACTTCGCGGGCTTGGCGGGCTGGACGTCTGAGTCACTGTCCGTGGTGTAGTCCGAGCTGTCGGAATCGCCGGCCTTGCGGGAGGGCTTGGGGGGAGGGGCTACTTTGGCACCCGGCTTCTTCGGTGGGGGGACCATGCCCGGGACCGCTTGCTTGGCCATCGGCTTCGCGGGCTTCGGCGCCGGCTTCGCGCCGTTCGACGACGAGCCGTCCGAATCGTCGCTCGAATCGCTGCCGCCCGGCTTTTGGGCCGGCGGCTTCTTCGGCGCCGAGAACACCATGCCCGGAAGCGCCTGCTTTGCCATAGGCTTCGGAGGGGGCGGCGGCGCGGAGGAGTCGTCAGAGTCGTCGGAGTCTGCGGCGAGGGCCGACGCCGGCTTCGGCGCCGCCTTCGCCGGCTTCGGCTGCGCCTTCGGCGGTTTTTTGATGACCGCGTCCGACGAAGACGTCGTGTCGTCGTCGTCGCTGTCGTCGCTGTCCGCCAAAACGGGCCTCTTCGGCGCGGCGGCGGCAGCCTTTCCGGCGGCTTTCCCAACGGGCTTCTTCTTCGGCTTCGCGTCCGAGCTGTCTGCGTCCGACTCGTCGCTGCTGTCGGCGGCCTTCGCGCCCCGCTTCGGCGGCGGCGGCGGCTTTTTTTTCGCGGCCGCGCCGCCCGGCCCTTCGCTGGACGACGTGTCCTCGTCTGACGACTCGAAGGCCATCCGCTTCGTCGCGGCCGGCCGCGTTGGCGGCTGCTTGCCCAGGCCGGCTCCCAGTGAGGACACCAGGGCCTTGTCCGTCGACGTCCCGATGTTGTCGTCCGAGGACGAGTCGCTGTCGAGCAGCTTGACCGACATAGTCCGTTTCGACGGCGGCTTCTTCACCCCCGGCGGCGCCGGCGGCGCCTTTGGCCCCCCCGGGATCGGCGGAGGCCCCCCGGGCACAGGCGGCGGGCCTCCCGGCACAGGCGGCGGGCCTCCCGGCACAGGCGGAGGACCGCCAGGAGGGGGCGGGGCACCTGGGACCGGTGGGGGCCCGCTGCCTGGGACGGGCGGTGCGCCTGGGGGCGGCGGGGGTGCGCCGCCTGGCGGCGGCGGGGGGCCGCCGGCGCCGGGCGGGGGGGGCGGTGCGCCGCCGACGGCGGGCGGCGGCGGCGGCGCGGCGGCGTCGGCTGGTTCGCTGTCGTCGCTGCTGCTGTCGCTGTCGCTGTCGGAGGTGCTGTCCTCCGTCGAGCTGTCCGAGGCGTCGGACAGCGGCTTCATGCCGGCCATCTCGTCGTCGTAGAACGACTTCGTCCCGATGATGAACGGCAGCCGACGCTTTCTGTACACGTCTTTCGCCTTTCCCGCCACCATTTCGTCTTCTTCTTCCTCTTCGTTTTCCTCATCTTCTTCGTCTTCCTCGGCGGACCCGTCGTCACGCCGGTTTGTACTGAACGGGATGTCTCTCAGCGCCTTCACCGCGTACTGCACTGCTTCAGTGTACCGCTCCTCCACGCGGCGGTTGACTGCTTCGAACCCGTTCGCTTCGACTTCTTCCTCTTCTTCTTCTTCTTCGTCGTTTTCCTTGTCTTCGTCGTCGCTTTCTGCGTCGATGACTCTGTTTTCTATGAACTGCCGGTCCTGCAACTGCACGAACGAGTTGAATGTGTTGTTCACTTGGACGTGCGTGCTGACGACGTCGGACACTAAGCAATCGACCTCGTCCTTGACCTCCTTCATGCGGTCCAGCAGGCTCGTTTGGAACGCCTGCAGCAGCTTGAACAGCTGGTCGTCGTGCTTCAGCTCCCACTGCCCCTCCGTCAGCACCTCGTGCATCTCATCGAGGTCGAGCTCATTCTCTTCGTCAGCCATCCTTCGGCAGGCCCCCCTCCCTCCCTTTCCTACCCGCCCTCTTATTCCCTGATTCGTTGCGTTTACAGACTGTCTTAAGCGGTTGGCCTCCGGTATTTCAGAGTCTTCGACTGACTGGCTTGAGAGTTGGCGAGGGAAGAAGTGTGAAAACGGGGGTTTGCGTAGAAGGTTTTTCGTGCTATTCTGCAGATGCTTTGAGCTGTATTTGTGTTTAGGTTTTCGTTCGTCTTCTTAACCATGGTTAAGTGCGCAGATGGTGTCAGCCGAAGCTGGCGAAGCTTCGGCGCCGCCGAAGAATGAAGGAACCCCTCATTGGGTATTGGGCAGAGTTGTTCACAAACTGAACTAAAAGGGGCGCAAGCAACCGACCTCGTCCTTGACCTCCTTCATGCGGTCCAGCAGGCTCCTTTGGAACGCCTGCAGCAGCTTGAACAGCTGGTCGTCGTGCTTCAGCTCCCGCTGCCCCTCCATCAGCACCTCGTGCATCTCATCGAGGCGAGCGCATTCTCTTCGTCAGCCATCCTTCGGCAGACCCCCCTCCCTCCCTTTCCTACCCGCCCTCTTATTCCCTGATTCGTTGCATTTACAGACTGTCTCGGGTGGTTGCCGGTGCAGATAGGATTGGCCTCTGGTATTTTCCTCTCCGAAAATGGCCGCAAAGCACCATCTGTCATGCTATTTATCGGTCATCGGCGCGGTGTGGATACCTTCCTGGCATCGACAGCGACACCATGCAGCCGGTGCAGACAGAACTGGGCCAGTGAGGCGGCGCCTCGTGCTCTCATCCGCTCTCCGAAAATGGCCGCAAAGCACCAGCTGCCATGCCAATCGTCATCGTTGTGCTGTGCATTTTGGGGTTCGATAAATTTCGGCTTGGAAAACTTTGGCAGGCCAGGCCACTTAGTAGGTGCTTTGTGGAACGGCGGGTTCGGTCCACCGCTGCTGCAGTCGTGCTTATAAGTCGAACTTTGAGTGCGTGAGCCCCTCCGAAGAAAGTCCCGTCACACGAGTTCCAGGCTGGTCAGCCCCGGTCTCTGGGTCGCGTCCCCCTCCTGCTCTTGGTCGCCTCGCTTCGCGGTTCCCCTTCGTTTTGTATCACTTCGTCTCTCTGCTGCAGTCGTGCTGTCGCTTCGCGCTTTGGAATAGCAAGGGACGATAGCATTGAAACAAAGGAGTGCACGAACGAGTAACCAAAGAGAAGAACAGAAAAAGAAGAAGAAGAAAACGAGCACGAGAGAGAGAGAGAGTAAAGAAGAGAAGAGGGCAGAGAGAGGCCTCGGACGTTTCACCTCGGGTGCATGCGGTCTGATACCCTCGTCGTTCTCCTGCAGTTAGCACAGCAACGGGGGGGTGCACGCAGTCAGATCTCCGACAAGGCACAAGAAATGTGAAAACGAGTTTTTGCCTAGAGACTTTTTATGTTATTCTGCAGATGCTTTGAGCTATCTTTGTGTCTATGCGTTCAGTCGTCTTCTTAACCATGGTTAAGTGCGCAACTGGTGTCAGCCGAAGCTGGTGAAGCTTCGGCGCCACCCACAGAAAGAAGCGTTCTGCAGAGGTCCCTTTTGCGGGAAGTCGTACTATTTTCTCGAAGAAGTACGCTCATGCTGCGGGTACTACTGGGCTAGACCTCTTGAGTTTGTCCACACGGCAAGTGCGGGCAGTCGGGAACTCCTAGCGTGGCCAAAAACCAGGACCCCAACAAAGCGGAGAAAACACCTTCGTTATCTTTTTTTTCCTGCCCGTGCCAAGAGCTGCGACTCAACTGATCTCGGATACCACACACACCCATACACGGTCTTCTGACCTCTTGGGCATTCTCCCGCTACTGCAGGCAGGCGGTTCGGTGACGAGTCGTGCTGGGTCAATTCTGAGTTGCGCGTTGGCGCTGTTAGGACGTTTTGAACCAACACTTCGTCGGCACTGCATGCGCCCTGAGGCGAAGCTGCTCAGACTGGGAATCAGGAAAGCGGCTTACTTGTCCACCTCCTCTCCTCTTGTCTTTGCTTGTCCAAAAATTTTACCAGAGAGAACCCCTGGAATTTTCAGCTCGGCATTGTGCGACGCGTGTTACAGCCGTTGGATTAGTCGGGGGGGGGGGGTGTTCGGCATGTTCATGAGTACCAACCCTGTGTCAGCCTTCCGCTACAGGGTCCCCTTCGGTGCGCGGTCGTCGTGGTGCAATTCTTTCAAACTCGCAACTGGCGGCCTCTTCGAGTACTTCCTTCAAAGCAGGTGCTCACTCAAAAAGACTAGATCAGAGGTAGAAGCAGCATGCACAGACGCTGAGTGCGAGCCGAGCTTTCGTATGAGACTGGCATACTTGGCAAGCTGACCGGCCAGACCGTACATGGGGATCACAAGGTCCTTCTTGACGGAGTACCACCGAAGTGTGGACTAAGAAAAAGAACTAGAGCGTGTCATCGGAATGAGAGCGATGACAACGGTGTTTTGTCGAAAGAGGACAAAGAAACGGCTGCTCAGGGTGGAGGCGAAAAGGGACGAGGGGACAACACAGGGAGGGGGGGGGGATCAGAAGGAACCGATGGATTGCATTCGTCGCGTGGGGATGGGACCGTGCATAGGACGGGAGACCCGTGTGGAGGGGTGGAATTTATGACATTCGCCGAACTGAAGGAGAAACTTCCAGAATCAGGAGAGCACATTCAAAGAGGCAAAAGAAAGCAGGGATGGGGGGAAGGGGGGATCTTAGTTTAATGTCCTGGCAGCTACACCACCTCTTGCGCATTGGTTGGTGCTAACCCCGTCTTCTTCGAAGAGGAGGGGGTAGCACCACGCCTGGGAACATGCTTACACAGTTTTCCAAGCGGGTTTGACCTGACAACGGCTGTATTGGGGGTAAGAACTGACAGTGCTCCAGCGGAAACTGTAAATTCATCGTGGAACTGGCGATCGCACTACGATATAACATTGAAGGAAAAGTGTCCTGCGCGGAGTCCGGACCCCCGAAAACACCGTCAGGCGTGGCGTAATCACGGCCTGCTTGTGTTTGTAGGAGAACTTGCCCGGTATGTGTTTGTAGGAGAACTTGCCCGGAATTGGATGTGTGCCACAGCACATCGCGTGCCATCCGCATCATGTTTCGGCGGCGGTGCACAGTTTACCGCAGCCGCAGGCGGAAGGATCGATAGCAGTCGGGATTGATAGCACGGCAGTCTAGTCGTGGACTCCTCAACAAACCGTTTTAATAGCCCTACCCATCGACTGCCGAGAGTCCTCCCTGGCGATCAATAATTCTGCCTTTTGGGACCTTACAACTGTGCCAGCTTGTCCGAGAGGGTTGGGATTAGAAGAAAGAAAGGGAGAGAAACGGCAATAAAGAATTCCAGGGTCGTACGAGCCGCATGCCCTGCCTCCCGCTATGATGTGTGGGAGGCCTGGCGACGGATGCTCGTCGACAGCTCCGCAAAAAAAAAAAAGGACGTCGTGCCTGGTTGGCTTGCTCGCCTTGTCTGCCTTACCTCTTTTTTTCCGCTTGTTTCGTCGCGAGCGTGCGGGAAGAAGAAGCGAAGGATTCGTGGGGAGATGAAGGGAACACGCAAAAAAGAAAAGGGGGAGGGGGAGTGTGTGTGTGTGTGGGGAAGACAAGCATGAAGGGAGATGAGGAAGAGGAAAGGAAACTAGCAACGCGGAAGGCAAACAGAAGAAGAACGGGGGGCGTGTTTATGGCTGAATTATCTCGGTGATGAGCTCCTCTGTGGCGCCTTCAACGCCCAACGTGTTAACGGGTGTCACGTGCACCATGAGCATGTGTCCAACATCATCCTTGCAAGTGTGGTACGTCTGTGGATTAAGGTTCGTGGCTTAAGATGGGTAGCGTTTGAAGCGAAGTATTGCCCACTCGTCACGTTCACTGGTCGGTCTTGCAAGACCGTGTTTCCGACACGCTGGTTTTTGATCACTCCAGTGTACAGCTACAGTACACCGCTACAACGCGGGAACATGCTGAGCGCCCTGACTTTCGCGTCAGCTGAGAGGCTGTTCTCAAAATGCCGCTTCTCTCGACTATCCCTAGATGGTCTTGCTTGGACCAGTCAAAGCAGCAGCACAGGGTTTCCATTGTGTCTTCCCGCTTTTTGATCGAGCGCATACGGGTATCCTAACACGGATCTGGAACTAGTCCATGGAGGATGAACGATCGTGATTCTTCCATTTTCAATGGCACAAGGCCGATTCATTTTGGATTCCTTCCCTCATGTCTTTCAAGCAGCCCACCACCCGCAACCCCTTTTCTCCGACAAGAAACGAGGTGTCGGGGAGCTTTTCGAGAAGTTCCGGGGAACACCGTGGTGCGTTGAGTGGCGCAAATCCTCCCCGGAACAATCGTATGCGTTGCTAATTGTATTTCCGAAACTTGTAATTGCATAGTTCAAGGAGGTTGTGGGCCAACTGTATTTATTTCCGTTTTTTTACCGCAGTGTTGTACGCGCCTCTTTGTCTACACGTGATCTGTAGACCAACAGGGGAGTGGGGCGTTGCATGTATCGCCATTTCGCACCCCCGTCGTTAAATCGGAATGCATGTGGAACATGAGACAAAAAGCAGACCTGGCGGGTTTCGCCCCTGAGCGGTATCGACACGTCGTCCTCCTCGAGGCGGAACCACTGGTACCTGCTCTCGCCCTCCTCGCCTCGGAAGAAGGTGTACGCGATCGAAACGTCGCTCTTCGCCTTCAATTCGCCGACAAACTGCGGCGAGTCGATAGTCGGCCGCGCGGCCGTGACCTCGTTCGACTCGCACGACTTCGGCGCCCCCGCGCTGCCGTCCTGCCTGACCGGCGTGTAGACGGCGCGAATCTTGCACCCGACGTCGTCCCCTGTGCACTGGTACTCCCAAGAGTGGCAGTCGAGCTTGGTTTGGGTCCCGTCCGGGTGGACGCGCACCCATTGCAACAGCGACTCTCCTTCCGCACCGCCCATGTAGGACGCGGAGCAGAAGAGGGTCCTGTCCTCTTCATGTTCGCCCTCCATTTCGATGCTGGTGCACTCCGGAGTGGAAGGCTCAATCGGGCACGTGATGTCGAACACGAAGCTGTTGAACTGCCCATCGAGGTACGACAGCACCTCTGCCCTGAGGCAGTGGCCGACGTCCTGCGCCGTCGGCGTGTACTTGAGACTGTTCTCGTCGTGGATGAGGCTGAACCCGTTCGTCGAGTTGCTCCTGAGCCACCTGATGTACAAGATCGTGTCCCTTTCGTCGTCCTCGGGGTCCGGGAAGGAGTTGGTCTGCACGGGGCAGTAGTTGCACGTTCCCTTCCCGTAGCGGGACATCCGCTTCCTGTCTTCGGAGATCTTCTCGACGCCGTCGACGATGTACCGGTATTCGTATTCGCCCGGGCAGAGGTAGAGGTTCGTCTGGAACGAAACCGATGTGGTCCCGTCTTTGTTCTCCGTTTCGATCCTGTCCAGCGGAATCTCGTCCTGCCATTCGTCGACGGACCCGACGACGAACACCTCGGACGCGTCTCCGGCGACCTTGAAAGCGACGGGGAAAATGTACTGCGAGTGGAAAATCTCCGTCTTGCGCTTCGACACGGGGCGCGTGTCCTGAAGGCACACGCGGAGTTCGATGGGCTTGCCTTCCGTCGGCGGGTACGGGCCCGGGTATCCAGTCTTCCCAGACTCGGGCGCGCACGGCGTGCGGCGGCCGGGAACGAGCTGGATCGACTGCAGGCGGAGGGGCTTGTCGTGGGTGAGCCGCTGCTGCATCTTCAGCAGGAAGTCTTCGGCCTCCTTTTCGACGGCCGCGTCGTCGACGCCGATCGGCGGGACGAAGCCCTCCATCATGCAAAACACGATCTTGCCCCGGTAGCCGTCCGCCGCCTTCACCTCCTCCTCGGCAATGGGCACGCCGTCGATTTTGACCAGCTGCTCACCCGACAGCGCGATGGCCATCTTCCTGAAGTGCGCATGGCCTTCGGTGTCTTCTTTGTCAGGGTCGATCGGGTTTCCGACCAGGTTCAGCGAGTGCAACGCGGGAAGGAAAGGGAAGTGCTTGAAATTCCTGATCTCGTTGAAGTTGAGGGAGAGGACGCGAAGGTTCGGCAGGTCGCCGAGGCCCTCGAAGCTCTGCACCGCGTTGCTGCTGAGCGCGAGCGTCTCCAAACGGTCGAGCCTGCTGAAGCCTTCCAGCGTCTCGATGCAGTTTCCGGTCAGGTACAGATGCCTCAACTTCGGGAACTGAGCCTCCCGAAGCGACTCCTTGCTGAGCGTGCCACCCCACAGGAAGTCGCAGCTGCGGATGTTGTTCAACGAAAGGTCGAGCATCTTCAAGTTCTCCAGCTTGTTGTACGGGTCGAACGTGTCGAACTCGTTCTCCCGGAGGTACATGAATTCCTCATCCGGGTACGTGTACGCGATGTCCTTGATGCTGCTGAGCTCCTGCTTGTTCAGGACCAGCCCGCACGGCTTCGCCGTCGGCACGTCGACGCTTCGGATCTTAACCTTCTTGCTCTTCATCGTGACCGGTATTGGTTTTGCTTTCCCCCCGGCGGTGTTTCCTTTGCGCTGGACACCCTTCCCTATGAGCGGTAATTGTGTAAGTGGGATATGCGTGTGTGTGTGTGTGTGTTGCGGACCCGTTGAAACTCTTCACGGAAGCACGACCACGCATGTGGGTGTGTTGGAATTCAATCTCGGGCAACCCCTGAAGCGGATTATAGCCCAAATTGTCAGCATCCTTACGTCGCTGCTGGTGGTTCTGCCGGCTGCTCGCGGTGGCCACGCGCTGATCTAACTGCAGCCTCGTTTGGCTAAGGCTCCCTGCTCCATGTCCCACGTGCTGCTGGTCGCAACACGTATCTGGGGCAATCGCCTCTTTTTACACGCGGTGCAGCGGGACGCACCATCGTGTGGGTGGGTTGTAGACCTGTTTTCACGTGGTGCCTTGCTGTGCGAGAGGCGTCCACGACTCCTTCAGTTTCAAGTAACCGCCGATGCTTCCGCAGGTTGCGAGTAGGGGTCCGTGTTCAACTGGGGGCGGTGCCTCGAACAGCACCTCGCGAGCCCTTCAAAATTGTCAGCTTCACAGTCGTGTGTGGGTGTGTTTGAGTTCAGGGCTTTGAGTGGGTAGCGTCTGAATCGAAGTATATCTGTCACTTTCACCAGTCGGCTATGAGTTTCCGACACGCCGCTTTTGGGTCCTGCGACTCCTCTCCGAAGGGTGGGTGGGACGGGATCCCTCGGGGGACGGATAGAGCGTGGGAGTCTGTCAGCTTCTCCATCCGGCACTCGGCTCAAGACTTCTGTTTGGTGTTAGCTGCACGGGGTTTTCGGGCCCCGTGCAACAGCTGAGTGTCTTCACACAGGCGGCACATCTCACCCGAGGATGCGGCAAGCTCTCTCTGTGCAATGAGCTTGGCCTGACTAGCTGTTCCAAACTCCTGGTGCAAGCACCCGCCATGGTCGGCAGTCACTACCTGGGTCACAGTTTTGAGTCCTGTTCCGAGACTCGCTCGCACGGGGAAGTGGCGCGGATCCCTTGTCGCCAAGCATTCTGCAATGCTGACGACTGCTGGGTGTGTGTGTGTGTGTGTGTTGCGGACCCGTTTTAACGTGGTGCCTTCCTTCACGAAAGTACGACCACGCTCACATACGGCTAAGTGACGGCCGATGCTCCCCCGGGCTGGGAGTAGGGGTCTCTGTTCGCTCTTCTGTTTGCGTGATGCTTCGAGCAGCAGCTGGCCAATGCTTCGTTTGCGGCTACGCAGTCGCCGCAGCGTCCTAGTCTGTGAGCTGTGCAAAAGTGCATCCGCGGCCTTAGACCATGTGTGTGTGTGTATGTACGAACCCGTGTAATGGTGATTCTTTCCGGTAGGGGTTCTTCCGGTCTCGTTCGCTGTGAGGACTTGTCTCCGGTCTTTTTCCGGTGTCTTCCATGACGGCGAAACTCGAAAACCCCCTTCGCGGGTATAGATCCAGATTTAAGATGGTGGCGCTGGCAATCCCTTCAGAGCAGTTCCACCAGCAGTCGCTACACAGCCTTTTACCAGCGTCACAGGCTTCCATCCGGTGCCTTCAGCTCTCAGGTACGAGCCTTGGCATGCTGACTTGATTCCAGAAGGAACCCCCTGACTCGTGGTCCCGTCTGCGCCGTGTTTCGGTCCTTTAAGCCACGGACACATAAGGCGGAGCGCGAAACCTGAGTGTCTGCAGACAGGACGGCGGTGTGGGTCTGGTTTGTCAGGCGGCTGTTCGTAGCTCGTCACAGCCAGGACCACCCGTGCAACTAGAGCACACGAGAATCCGTCACGGGGGGGAGGCCCTACCACCCACACAGCCAACATCACCGAGCTGCGTGGGGTACCGACTACCCTCCCGCAAGCCAGGCCTCCCGTGAGCTTCTTCCTTCTGGAGGTATGGTCAGGCCGCTTTCCTCCGTTGAACATGCGACCTTGAACGCGCAGCCCACGAACACCTTGCTGGTCGTCTTTCTCGGTGCCCTTGGGATGGAAAGCAAAAGCCGGAGAAAAGGGGAAAGGGGGCGGGTACTTCCTTGGCGGACATATGTGGCTCTCCTTCTCTCACGCCGCACTCGTATTAGGAGAATGAGGTCTAAAGAAGGGAAGGCAAGGGAGGGTTCTGCAGACCCCCTTTTCGTCCATTGGTAATGGAGGACCGACTGGTATGCGGCAAGTTGCTTGCAAGCGGGCTCATAATGTTGGCTAACTAATGGTGTCTCACTTGTTGGCCCGGGGTAAGGGGGTAAGGCCCTTTGCTTCCTGTAGTCGGTGGTGGCCTCAATGTGATGTGCTACGAAAACAGGCCCCTTGGAGGCCGGACGACATAGATACCACCAGCATAACACGATACCACGATAGGTGTTAGTGGATGGTGGGTTGTGTGTACACACCCACGAGTATGGTGTGGGTGGTCATGAGGACTTTCCATACCTGCTCAGCATGCCATCCGCTGAACAGAAAGTGCGTGGCTATGCCCATGCACGCCCGAAGAAGCGGGTGTTGCTCTATTTGCCAAAAGGTATTGCCAGCTTCAAGCTTGGAGTTCCACAGTGCAGTTCGGAAGACACGTCGGCGCGGCAGTGTAGTGCCTACACATCGAACTAGGAAGCCCGTGGACTTCGATGCCGCTGCAGCGACACACTGTCAGCAGCCACCGAACGCACAGTTGTGTGCTGAGCGGGTGTAGAAGGTTCGCGTTGGAGCAGAGAAGTTAAGCGGCACTGCGACTTCGTTGCGGATTCGGATCGGGTGGGCCCACATCGCAGGGATTGATTGGTTGCCAAAGTAAAGTTTAAGTTTTAAGTGTGTCCCGTATGCTGGGACGGTCGATCGCCGGCGCAGCGTTTGCGGCTTGCCGCGGGCGTACTGCGGCCGCCAGGCCCCTCAAGAATCTGGGGGGCCTACTGGCAGTCTCCTCAAGTATATCCTACAAGGCCGGTGCTTATACAAAACGAGTCTGCGGAACTCCTGAGGTTGCGGGGGTGCTCAAGCTAACGCCTGCAACAGAAGAGAACAACATCAGGTTCAGCAGATTGCTGGACAGCTGGCAACGCGTGCGCAAACAGCTGGAGGTCAAGTAACCCCATCCAACTCCCTCCAATTCAGTCGTGGCAGGATTTTTAGCGTTTTTCTGACCGTTTTCCATGCCATCCGTAAACAGGAGGAGCAGAAGCGAAATGATCTTGCGGCAGGTTTTGTCAACGCGTCCGTAAAGAGGGCAGCAATCAAGCGAACTCTCCAACGCCACCGATCAGCCGCCGATGCCAGGGCGGCTTCATGACTGCACGGATGTTTCCGATGGAGGAAAACACATGGTGCACCTCGAAGAGGGCTAGAATGACATCCCTGTCATTCTGTGCCAAGCAGCCCGCCTCTTCTTCGTATCAGCAACTCCTATCGCGAGCAGCTGCTGTTCGGCCTGTGTGGAGGGTGCGAGGAATTCTTGCTATCTGCCAGCGTTTGAAGTTGTAACGCTGCCACGCATGAGGATTGAATAGACAGCTTCCAGGTCACGTTGTGTTTGGAAGTGCAGCATGTGCGTCAGCGTGATGCGGATGAAGACTTAGTCCTTAGGTTGGCGACAGCTACACTCCGCAAGTTCGGCGCACGTACTGCGTGTGGTACGGCCGCACCGAAAGCGCGTTTTACCATAAATTCGTTATGTTTGGGGTCTACTTCCACGAATATTGCTTGATCCTGTGTGTAGCCGAAAGACACGAAAATATTCACCATGCTGCCAGCTGTCACACTTCATAGTGACACGCGTGCTTGTATGAAAAGGTGATGCCACTTTCAGGTGAGACTAGAGTGCAACCTTCTACTACGCTGCCAGCTGGCACGCCTACATACTGGCGTGCTTTTCTGCAAGAGAGAACCCGGATACCTTCGAAAGCTGCGTCAGGGAGTTTGGGAGCTGCCAGATTTTGAGCTGCCCCTTGCCGTCGCCCGTGGCGAGAAGAGTTCGGTTCACGGGGTTGAATGCGAGTGCCAGGACGGCTTGCCCGTCGCCGGCGTCGACCGTCATAGGGCGCACCGTGCTTTCCTGTCGGTCGTTGTTTTTTTCGACACTGGCTGGGAGACACAGGGGAGATCTAGTTATCGGGAGACCTAGCTATCGGTAGATCTAGCTATCGAGTTATCTAGCTATCGAGTTATCGGGAGATCTAGCTATCGGGAGATCTACTTATGGGTAGATCCAGTTATCGGAGATCCAGTTATCGGGAGATCTAGCTATCGAGTTATCGGGAGATCTAGCTATCGGGAGATCCAGCTATCGGGAGATCTAGTTATCGGGAGATCTACTTATGAAGAGATCCAGCTATCGGGAGATCAAGCAATCGGAGACCAAGCTATCGACTTCTCGGGAGATCTAGCTAGATCTCGTTATCGGGAGATCTACTCATGGGGAGATCCAGTTATCGGAGATCCAGTTATCGGAGATCCAGCTATCGGAAGATCTAGCAATCGGGAGATCTAGTTATCTGGTGTTTCCCACTACGGCGAATATAGAAGTTGTACGGGGTAGTGGGTGTCACTCTTTATTATTATGATGACGACGCATAACACCTACGGTTTCTTGGCCCAAACTCCCGTTTCGGTTATATTGCTATACGGGGTCCGCGAACCCGTAAAGACACTGACCTTGCCACCTTCAGTATCTTCTGCCACTTGCGACAGTCATCTTAGTAAGAGGCTCGTTCATCTCCCACTTCGTCATGCATTGCTGGGTGCGGCATGAAGTTTGATAGAAGTTTGGTAGAAATTTGGTAGAAGTTTGATGATCGAAGTTGTGTAGACTCCGTAACATAGGGATGTCTAGTACTCGGGAGATCTAGATCTATAGGTTACCCCTTAGTTGTCTCTTGCATCGGGCCGCAAGAGGTCTTCTAAGGAGAGTCGGCAAACTGGATACGTAACTTCCAAAAAAAAAAAGGGATTAGCTTCGAGGGCAAATGCGGGATGTTCATGCGGGGTTAGGTCTGGGCTCTGTTCACTGACGGTGCTGTGAGTGACACTCTCGGGTGATAAACGCGGCTGGAGAGCCTGGCAGAATTTGCCGACTTCCCCTACATTGTTTTGTAGGATGTTGGCCTAGGAGACCTATTGCGGTCAGCGGTACGGCCCGATGCAAGATAATGAGAGCTCCCCTGGGTTTTCCACGCGGGCTAAACAAAAATTCATGCGGATTCGTGTTCGAACGAGAAAGAAAAATGAGCTGGCGAACTAGGGTCGTTGTGTCCTTCACCACCGGCTTCCTCCACCATGGTATCACTCACTCTTATGAGGTGTGCACCTGGATGCACCCGCTATTTGGGACTGAATGATCCATATTGTTTCGCATCGTTGGTCACGTTATCCAATGGCGTTGTCACTTGCCCAATTGCGTCGCCAGGATCGAGTGCATAGCTGGCTTGCGATCCCGCTGGCAGAGTTCGCTGAGAGTCCAGTCCGGTCCGCAAACAGCCAACCGTCAAAGCCACCGCCGGCAGGCCTCGTTTTGTGGAGGGCTGTGTGGGCAGCGAACGACGCGACAGTGATTGCACAGATCCCACAAAGCAAGGCCGGTCGGCAGTGGCCTTCACGGCCCGCTGTGCAACCCCAGTGCGACGGAAGCAGTCAATGGGGGACACGAATGGTTTTCTAGCGCGAGCCGAGTCCAGCATGCGTTGCAGCCAAAATACGACGTTGATGAAGTTGGGAGTTATTCAAACACTTTCTCTAAACTAAGGGACTCGGGCTAACTAGTCGGGGCCCAGTGTGGTAAGACGGGTCATTGACGACGAACGATGTTTCAACGGTGATTGCACTCTGATCGCCAATGACAGTTTGGATGAGAAAGCAAAGAGAGAGAGAGAGAAAGAGAGACGAGTTAGAGTGCAGGGACCATCTCTCCGGGGCTTCGCACTGCTACGGCGGGCGTAAGTCGCTCCGGAGGCGCGCTGCAGGTTGCGGCTCTGCTACAGTGAGTGGCGGCACCGGAGTTGGTGCTGCAAGCGGGCGCTCTGGCCGGCGGGTGAGGTCGTCTCGCGGGGGATCGCCGCCTTGCAAAGATTATGTGGCGACAATCTGCATCAATGGATCGCCATAGAGCGGACATCGAACGTTCATGAGCGAAGCCGTGCCCCTGGTAACCGGCAGTGGCTCAGCTATGAACGTAGATGGGTCATAGGCCTTTCTCCGAATGTTTCGATGCGCAAGCGGCAAAAGCACACCTCGAGATCGTAGATTACCAACGTCGAACTCCGCATTCCCATGGCAAGGACGCAGGGCCGCGCCGGGCTGAACTCGACGCAGTAAATGTAGTCTTCAGCAGAATGTCCTGGTTCGAGCGTCAGAAGTGTGCCTTCCAAAAGATTCCGGAGCTTTGCAGATCCGTCGGACGACACCGTCACGAATAGGTTTCGCTCAAACGGGGACATCGACGCCGCTTGGACGGGGCCGTAGTGCGGTTCAAGCGATATGGCTTCCGAGCCGATCTGCGGTTAGTTTTTTTCGTGTTGCCAAGGCATCGCCAGTACTGCAAACTGGCTGCGTACTACATGCAACTTGGGGTGGCCGGCTACATTGGACGAGCACACGCTACACAAAACTTCCCAGAAATTCCCAAGATTTCCAAAGACTTCCCAGAATTTCGTTCTCGTTCACAAGCGTTTTTACGTCTTCTTGTTGCGTTAGCGGGGAGCCATTTGCACGCAAATGAGTATCACACCATGCCAGCTTTTCGCTACGTGACTCCTACGTGACAACTTACACTGTACCAAAACAGGTCAGCCCCGCTGCAGTGTGCACCGGCTGCAGTGTGCACCGGCGAAAGAAAGGTTCGTTTTGTTTTGTTGGGGGCTTTTGTCATGGCAGTATTTGAGGTCAAAATTTAGAGGGTCGGTATAATTAGATTCTCCGAAGAAGGTAGGGGTAGTTGGGTACTGAATCAATGCCCCTCGGTACCAGCGTATCTAATTGATACACGTAAGCGTATGCTGAACGCTTACACCGCCACTAAACCCAGATACCTGTGTTTCTTATGGGCTACAGCACATTTTACCACCTTTGAGATTGGAGTAGTGTTGCGATAGTGAGGAGTCCTTTGAGATTTCGCAACTGGCAGTCTCTTCAAGTATTTCCTACAATGCAGGTGCTGTACAAAAACCGTACACCGCGAGAGTAGGAGAAAGTAGAGAGGGAAAACTAGAGTTTTCGTTGGCCGCACTACCCTGAGTCCAAATCCTGGACGTGGTTTCAGGTGGCAAATTGGCAGATGATCATGATCAGAAGGTCCTACTTGGGCGGTTCAGTTTCCTCACACAATGCATGTGGCTAAAATAAATTCGCGGCCACACCTTCAGCGAGCGGAAGGCCCACTTCGTCTGCCGAACGTTGGGCAGGTCGATGGAAGCTCGGTAGTGAGATTGGATATATTGTGGCGATAGTGGGGAGTCCTTTGAGAATACGCGACAGGCAGTCTCCTCAAGTATTTCCCACAACGCAGGTGCTTACCCAAAACCCGTACACCGCGAGAGTAGGAGAAAGTAGAAAGGGAAACTAGAGTTTTCGTTGACACTACCCTGAGCCCAAATCTCTAGGACGTTGTTTCAAGTGGCAAAAGTGGTGGGTGGTTCAGTTCCCTCACACATTGCATGCGGCTGAAAAGAATTCGCGGCCACACCTTCAGCGAGCGGAAGGCCCACTTCGTCTGCCGAACCTTGGGCAGGTCGACGGAAGCTCGGAAGTGAGATTGGATATATTGTGGCAATAGTGGGGAGTCCTTTGAGATTTCGCAACAGGCAGTCTCCTCAAGGATTTCCTACAACGCAGGTAAGCAAGAGCATGAGCGGTTGTGTGAGGGGGCGAGGCCCTGTTTCACAGTATATCATTAATCGGTTAATATTAATCTTCTAAGACTGGCGTCGTGGGCACTCAGGGCCCAGCATCGTCGTGAAGATACGTCGCGTTGCGCTGTGTTGAGTCCACTCCTGAGTGAGGACGCAAAAAGCCGTTAGCGGTTCAAAATTGGAAAATGTGCCGGAAACCAAGCTACTGCCCTGGTCGTATACGACAAAAAAGGACTCGCGGCCACACCTTCAGCGAGCGGAAGGCCCACTTCCGTCGGCAGGTCGACGGGAGCTCGGTGGTGAGATTGGATATATTGTGGCGATAGTGGGGAGTTCTTTGAGATTTCGCAACGCAAGGCAGTCTCTCAAAGATTTCCTACAACGCAGGTAAGCAAGAGCGTGAGCGGTTGTGTGAGGGGGCGAGAGGCCCTGTTTCACAGTATATCAGTAATCGGTTAATATTAATCTTCTAAGACTGGCGTCGTGGGCACTCAGGGCCCAGCATCGTCGTGAAGATACGTCGCGTTGCGCTGTGTTGAGTCCACTCCTGAGTAAGGACGCAAAAAGCCGTTAGCGGAAGCTACTGCCCTGGTCGTATACGACCAAAAAAAAGGACTCGCGGCCACACCTTCAGCGAGCGGAAGGCCCACTTCGTCTGCCGAACCTTGGGCAGGTCGACGGAAGCTCGGTAGACGCCGCCGCCTTCGGTGCCCAGCACGAACCTGCTGTCGGTCGCCGGCACCTGCCGCTTTCCGACGGTACCGGCGCCGGAGTTGGCGACGTTGAGGCTCAGGACGCCGACCCGGTTGCAGACCTCGTCGCGCGAGTCTTGGAACGCCTTCTCGTTCTTCATCCCGGCCAGGTCGTCCGCCCGCGCGTACGTCCGCGCCCCCCCGGCGGCGACGGCCGGCTGCACGACGTAGCCGGCCACGGGTTCGTCGAAGGACCGCTCCTTTTCCTTCGCGTTTTGGTTCCAAAACAGCAGCCTCCCGTCGCCGCTCGCGGTGCACGCAACGAACTGGTTGATGTCCGTCGCCCGCGCGCCCCGGTCGAGCAGCCACAGCACCCGGCAGACCGGCTCCCGGTGCGACAGGTCCGACTGCAGGTTGCTCGCAGCCAGCAGCGGCGTCTCCGCCGACACGTCCCAGAGCATAACTTCCCCCGTGTAGCAGCCGCCGAGCAGGAGGGACGGCGACGTCGGGTGGAACGAGATGTTGTTGACGTACGACGGCACCTCGATCTTCGCGTCGGGCTTCGTCAGGTCCCGCTTCGACACGTTCCACGTGCAAATGTACCCGGAGCCCCGGCACCAGCCGACGAGGTCGACTCTACCGTACGCTGCGGCAACCACGCTTCCCGTGCTGTTCCACGCGACCGACGTTACCTGCAAGTCGGCGTTTTCGTACATCGGGGCGGCGAGCGTGTGGATGGCCTCGAGGGTGGTCCGCTCCCGGTCCCAGAGCACGTCGTAGCCCTCGAACGCGAAGCTGTGCACGTTCGCTTGGAGCATGCTGCGGACGGACGGCATCGCGGAGTCGAGGAACTTGGCGAGCCGCTGCATTTGCTCGTCGGAGGCCATGCCTTCGAACGTCGAGAAGCCCTCGAGGCCCTCCGCCGTGTCCGGCACGGGTTCCGCGACCCCCGGCGGCTTCTCGCTGGTCTGCACCTCTTCGTCGTGGGTCTCCTGCTTGTAGAACAGGCTGATGAACGTCTGGACGTCCTTCTCCACCGTCTCGAAACTAGGCGTCTGGGTCCCCGCCTGCACCGGCTTCTGCTCCTTTCTCCACGAGCTCGCGACGTTGAACCCACCGGCGGACACATCGCTGAGCCCCATATGCGTGGGTTGCTCACCCACCAGGTTCCCCCTTTCCACACCCCAACTCCTGTCCCCTTGTCAGCATTCGACGGCGCGAAGCCCGGGATTTCTCCAGAAGGCTTGCCCCCCAGGGGGTGGAAACTTCAGTGTTTAGACAGAAAAACACTGCCTCTCTCATGCACGATTGATGCTAGCATCAAGTCTTCTTCAGGGACTGGCCCTCTGTCATATTTCTTCACCGCGGTGTTGTGCGCACCTCGTTCTTCGTCTCGGGTTAAGAGCTCGAGGTGATGTGGCAGGAGCGCGGTCGTTAAATTGTGTCGCTCGGTGCATTATTTATTTCGAGTGTCCAGGGTGTCTTGCAGACTGATCGCAGTGTCTAGTCGAAAACGTTCGATGGACAGGCTCTCGCTCACGGATTGTAAGCTTTCGGAACGCGGCGCGAAGAAGAGAGTCGAAGGGCCTAATCCAGCGACAGCAATCAGCAGAAAATACGAAGGGCGGGCCGAAGTGCCTCTACCCTATCGAAGACGGGCCGAACTGAAACGAGAAGGGTGGAAACAACACGCCGCCATCGGGTATCGCCAGGCGTCGGGGGGAGGTGGCAAGAGTGGTTAGGTTCGGTAATATAGTCGTTTGTGCGGCTGAAGTCAGTCCGGGAGGAGCTAGCAAGCTTTCAGAATCGGGAAGGAAGGCTTTTTTGCTGACCACGCCACTTGAACTCCTGCCTTGAATAAAAGGTTAGAACGGCGCTTTCTTTTGTTTGCGCGCATTCGCAGAACTCGCCTGCCTTGGTAAGGTGCATGTCGTGCGCTGCAAGCTACTTACTTTTAGTCCCACCAATGCTTTGTTGAACGCTTACGCCCGCCACTCGACTCAGATTCACCTGTGTTTCGTGCGAGCTACAGCTCGGCCGCCTCGAGTGTTTCCTACAAAGCAGGTACGTATACAGAAAATCAAACGAGACCGGCTACATTATTGATTGTGCGTGCTCGACGCTCCATCGACTTGCATACAAGTACTGGCGAATAAAATGTGACATCACAGGCCATTGGGGGGTCAATTTGCATGATGATGTCCGGCTGGCCTGACAGTCGTCTTTTTCGCCACCTGCCCCCAGGTGTTTGGAGGAAGTTTGGAAACCTTAGGTAATGCTGAGGCAGAGCACTGCCTCCTACGCATCTTCGATGCTAGCATCAGGTATAGAGAAACAAAGGGTTTCCACAAAACCCGGATTTATGTGGCATTAGCATTAATTGCGTTTTTCGTGACTTGTGCAAAAACTAGTAAAGTGAGAGCGAGTATGAGCAAGAGAAAAGAAGGGGGTTCAAGATTCTGTAAGAAATGACCCTATGTGGTAATGGCCTTCTGACTTCTTCTTCCGATTTCGCTCGTGAACGCGGACCATTCCGAAGTTAGGGTTCGCCAGAGTTGCCGCTGGCTTCTTTGGGGAAGGTTGGCTCTTTGCGTGGGCAGATCCAAGAAGCGCTCAGACATTTGAATTGGTTTTCACCTGGGTCATTTGTGGAAATTTGTTGCATTAGTGTGATTGTCAGGGCCTTCGACTACCCTGAGCAACGCCACTCCGTGTCCACGTCACAGCAGATGGCCATTCGATTTGGACTTCAATTATTGCGTAGTGACTGCGTAAACACGCCCACACCTTCAAAAGAGACGGATTTTGATTGTGCGAAACATCCGAGGCGTACATTTCAAAAAAAGACATGCGCTTCGTTTTGTTTGTGCGTGCCGGTTGATCGTTTTCCCACATTCAGGTAAGGAATTCTTATCAACCACCAAAACACGCTGCCTACGTCTTTTTAGCCTGCACAATACATTGAAGGGCAACCCACAAGATTGTTTGTACTAAAAAGACCAGGCACCGGAGCACGCGCAGCATTTTTAGAGTTGAAGTTCGCTTGAAACTCCGGGGGTTTAGGGTCTCCGTGTGACCGTTCATGAAAGGGTTCTCTTAGAGCAAGAAAGGGCTATATTTACGGGTTGTATATTTGGTGCACGCTTTCGTTATGGGTTATGGCCTGTCCGGGACTGTTTGTTTTTTGTGCGATTCAACACATGTGCTCTGGTTAAACCGCTGCCAACGTTCTTTTTCGCGGCAACAAATACTGTCTCCACTGACTCTCCAGGAAGCAGAAATTAGTTGCCGCACAAAACAGAAGAGGGCGAACGGAGCCGAATCGATGCACAACGATTGGTTCAGACAGTGCGGTGATTGTCCCCCTCACCAATCATCGGGCCAAAGCTGCTTCCCCCCCCTGTTCCGCGCGCCCAGAAAAAGAGACAAGTACGGCCGGATTCCCAGCGCAGATGGACTTTTTGGGTGGAGCCTTCTTTCTTGCATGTGAGCGCGATGTTTTCGCGCCGGGTCGACGTTGTGAGGGTGGGAACGGGAGACGGAGAGGTCCGCTGCCCACTTTGATCAGTCGGCCACCCGCGTTCGCTGTTGTAGCATAGCGTGAACCCATGACAAAGTGAGTCACGCACGGTTGACTCAGTGTAGCCAGTGTAGCTGAAGAGTGAGGGCGGCAGAGGCATCATTGTCAACGTGGCCAAATTCGTGAAGTGGCGAAGTGGTGGTTAGACTGAGGTATGGGGTTCCTACGAATTGCGGGAATACACCGGTGTACTTTCGCCTGTTCCGACCCGGATGCTGTTCTGTCTGGCAAACATGTGGGTCTTCCAACTGGCGTCGAGCCGTGCGGCCGTGCGTTTGCTGTGTGCCACACGCGAATGAGCGCCGGCTCTTCAGAACAGCTTTGAGCACGGCGCGGATGGTCCTTTCCGAGGGCGCCGTGAAGGTGTCGCCGTACCGCTGCAGCGCCCAGAGGAGAGCCCCGTTGGTCATGCCGAAGCCCTGCTGCACGGTGTACTCTCCCCCGGACCCCGGCAGCCCCGGGTGCGTCGCGTTGTACTTTTCGAAGAACATGCCGCCGTCGACGCCGCCGGTCAACTGCCAGCCGCAGTACGCGGTGTCGATGGATCAAAAAAAACTGGATCAACTTTTCTGGTCTTTTGGATCCAGTTGGTCCAGTTTGGGTTCCAATACAACGACTGGTGAGCGCAGGACGATGGGTTCGCCGATCCCGTTGGGCAGGCAGCGAAGCCCCTCAGTCAGCATCTGGTTGAGCGCCGGCTCTCTCTCTTTCAGAACCTACGGGGGGCGGCTTTGAGCACGGCGCGGATGGTCCTTTCCGAGGCTGCTTGCCCGCAGGCCGTCGGTGCGGTGAAGGTGTCGCCGTACCGCTGCAGCGCCCAGAGGAGAGCCCCGTTGGTCATGCCAAAGCCCTGCTGCACGGTGTACTCTCCCCCGGACCCCGGCAGCCCCGGGTGCGTCGCGTTGTACTTTTCGAAGAACATGCCGCCGTCGACGCCGCCGGTCAGCTGCCAGCCGCAGTACGCGGTGTCGACGAGCGACCGCAGCACCTGCTCCGCGATGGGCTCGCCGATCCCGCCGGGCAGCCCGCGCAGCCCCTCAGCCAGCATCTGGTTGAGCGCCGGCCACGCGTTCGGGAAGTCCCACTGCTGCCCCGTCGACAGCAGCGACGTCGCCACCCCGCCCCGGAACAGCAGCTGCTTCGCCGCCGTCAGCACCGCCGCCGCCGGCCCCGAAGGGGGGCGGAGGCCGACCCACAGCGGCAGGAAGTTGCTCGGGTACACCTCGCCGACCGCTTCCCCGGACGTCAAGTTCACGTCGAGCCACGTCGACCGCTCGGCTGACCAGAACACCGACTGCAGCGCGGCCTCGCGCTCTCTCGCTGCGCGGCCGCACTTGTCCGCGTCTTCGGGCTGGCCGATCTCCACCAGCCACGAGGCGAGCAGCGTCTCGCAGTGGTATAATATCGCGTTGAGGTCGACCGGCGCGACCTCCGACGTCCGGATTGACTGGATGCTGCCCGCCGCCCGCTTCTCGCGCAGCCACCGGGAGCTGAAGTCCCACCCCGACTCGGCCGCCCCCGCGATGTCTCCCCACATGCGGTCCCGCACGGCGTCCGGGTACCCGGCCGTCGTGTGGACGTCTTCCACGTACGATTCGGGCCGCGGGTACGTGACGTTGCTGATGGCGTACCGGTTGAGGGTGCGATTGCCGAACGAGACGACGGTGCTGCCCGACATCCACCAGTCGTACTCCCGGTGCGCGGCCTTCACCGCGCGGGCGAAGAACTCGGGCGGGACCGACGCCTGCGGCCGGCCACGCCGACCGGCGGTGTCCATCACGTTGAGGTACCTCTCGAGCATCTTGCAGAACAGCGGTGGCTGCGACCGGTTCGTGTAGTACAGCCGCGCGCCGTTCGGGATGAACCCCGTGCTCTCGATGAAGTCGGCGAAGTTCGCGATCATGCCGGTCGCCGTGTCGTACATCTCGGACACGTACAAACCCTCGAGCACCCAGTACGTGTCCCAGTAGTAAAACTCGCGGAACCGCCCGCCCGGCACCACGAACGGGTGCGTCGCGTTGAGCGACGAGAAGCACGACGGGCAGAGCCCGCTGTGGTTGTACCGGCGCACGAGCTGCAGCCACACGGCGTTCAGCCCGGCCGCGAAGTCACGCAGGTTCGGGTCGGGGATGGTCTGCAGGAAGCTCGGCGCCTGCTTCCAGTCCCCCGGGGTCGACCGCGCGATTTCGTGGCCGGCAGGGAGGAAGTTCTCGTCCAGCAGAGTCCGCAGGGCGGAGTAGTTGTTCTCCTGGTACCGGTCGGCTATGCGGGCGAATGCCGCCAGGACAGTCTGCGGTGTGCTGCTGATCGGCATGTCGACGAAGGTCTTCGAGTCGTTGTAGACCCCGGACATCTGCACCGCGTGCAGAAAGGGCCCGCGGCAATACACGGGGTGCACGCACTCGTCGTGGAACAGCTGGTTCTTCACGTACGGAGTCGTCCGCCGCATCCTCGGCGGGTCGCCCGACGACGCCGTGCAGATGCTCACGACGCCGACCGTCAGGATCACCACCGCGACAGCCGCGGCCAGCTCCAAGACCCGGGCGAGCTTGAACGCAGGCGCGCCGCCCGCAGCCTCCTCCGCGGGCATCAGGGTCACGTCGTCGGCGTCGCCGCAGCAGTGGTCGCTCGCCTCCTTCCCGGGCGACGGCTCGAGCTGGATGACCTCCATCGGCTGCATTTCTCACGTTTTCTCTTTCAGATTTGCTTTTCTCTCTTTGCACTGTACGGAGGTGGGTGCGCATGCGCATACTCCATGGTAACACGTCAAAAAGGATCAATGATTGCCGCTGCGAATTGATGCGCCACGAAACCCTTCTCAGTCAACGTTTTTCACTAACCACGGGGGACTTTCATTTATGCCGAAAAGATCAGAACCCCAGCTGGAGTTCGGACACTGCGCCCCCAGGATGACACATCAAAAGGGAACAACGATTGCCGCTGCGAATAGATGCGTCACGAAACCTTTCCGTGCTCCATTTCTGAGCTGCAGAACTCTTCACTTTTGACCCATGGTTCCTTCAGAAGGCTTCCTGCGCCTGAGGGCAACACCCGCTCTGTCCTTAAGGGGTACCGTCCTGCACCTCAAAACAGTCTGGAGGTACGTTTGGCTTGAGGCCTCAGATGAGATGAATGAAGGTTCAGAAATAGGCTCGATCTACCTTCACACACCGTGGCCTTCCCCCCACCCCCGCACGGTGGGGAAATGAAAAAAAGAAGCAGAAAACACGGAGCGGACAACAGCGAACGGACGTAAGATGGCAGATAAGTGCGAGCCGCGTGCGTCGGCCCGTCCGCCTTCCCTTCTTGTGCTCGGTGCAAAAACCGCAAACGACTTCCACAGGTTGCACAATCTTCCTCTTCCAACGTGTATGCAATGACACAACCTCAGGTTGGACTCGGACTCGTGTGCCTTTCCACTGGAATTCAGGGTCCAAAGGTCTGGTAATTTTGGGACTCCGACGTGGCAGATAATTCGATGTTCGCTGATTCGTAAGTTGCTGCCGCGGAAGCTTCATGGTCTGGTAGTTACTAGGTGCGAACACACATTTATCGGGGCTGGGTTGTGAACGCCTCTAAGCCGTGATTTACAGTGGTAGCATCACGGAACTGTGGCAAGAAGCTCTTCTGCAGCATCCCGTGGCCTTGAACATGAGATGTTGACCTCCTACGGTGTTGTCCGAGATGTACCAACACTCTTCGTGGGTTCGAATGAGCTGTCTTTCAGACACCTGCAGCCAGCTCTCGCAGTCCTGCTCACCGGACACACTTGGAGCTACGATTCTACGTCAGGGTGCAATGGAGCGCCCTTTAACTGAACCCCTTCGGCTTTCATGCTCTCCCCTCGCCACTACAGCCAAGATCTGCACTCATCCACGCTTCGTAGGGCTCATGTGGGCCACGCTCTCCTACGCGCGCCTGGCTTTGTGTGTGGATACCGGTAAGCGGTCAACTATGGTTAGATCGTAAAAAATTGGGTTTAAAAAAAAATGGAACAAAAACTGCGGTGATTTTTGATGAAGTTGAGCAATTCTTTTTTTTTTTTTTTTCCAAATTTTTTTCTTGGGCTCTGTACCGATTTCCCAAACTAAAGCATCAAGGCGTGGCGCACCTTGGGGCTTGGCGCTCGCGCTCGTCGAGACGGTCAGCCGCAGGGCAGAGCGGACGGGGTTGTAGCACTGTGCTGCCTCCGACGCAAGCTTTGCAAACTGTGTGGTTGACCGTCACGTTCCTGGACCAGGAGCGGCCTTTTTCTTTTTCTTCTTCTTCTTGGGCTCTGTCGGCCCCGCAGCAGCGTTTTCCAAAAAGACGCAAGGTTTTGACCCTGCATGTCACAACGGTGCAACTGCCGGTGAGATCGCTTGAGCAAGCGTGCGTCTCTTCCTTTTCTAAACTAAGTCCACTAAGGAGAGAGAAAGACGGAGGAGGAGAGGGGGACGGGGGGAAGAGGTCCAGCCGACCGCTGGTGCACACTACCTTTTACTACGGTAGGTACGCTACGTCTGTCGCTAGTTTTCCGCTCGTTTGTGCGGCCTTGGCATTCACGGTCCTGCGTTCTTGCTACTTTCTTCTTTTTTGCTGCACAATTCTAGACTGTTTCGCGGTTCAAGCGGTTCCTGCCAGAAGAAAAAAGAAGGCTTGAAAATAAATGAAAACGCCATCCCGCAGTAGGCGGCGACCGGAAGAGTAAGGGACTTGATAGGAAGAAAGTGACCGATAAGCAAGGAGACGAGGCACGAAGAGAAAAAAGGAAGGCAAAGAGCAGGCGCACAGTTGTGAAGTGCTCCCCCATCTAGGAAGCTCCTGCCGTGAGTCTCGAATTCTGCTGAGCAGATATCTATGTGCCAGAGGGAACGTGTCAGTTAGACTTTGGCGGACACTTGCCGGCATATATTTTATATAGCGGAGAACCCCCCCCCCCCCCATCCCCCCCCCCCCCCTTCCCCACCTTTATATTTTTTGACGGGCAGATGACGGCATGGCAAACCATGGCTTTGTCCTACAGGCCACTGTGGCCGACGCCCCGCCGTCCCCCCCCTTTTTATCCCGGTGGCGGACATATGGCGGCACGGCAAACCATAAAATACTCGACGTAGCTGCTTCGACTCGGAATGGAAGGGGGGAAATATAGAGGTAAGGGGCAAATACAATACAAACACAATCTGATTTGTTCTTCGCTTACACCACCGTGTGTTGTTTTCTCACTCAGGACTTTTTTGACCTGTTGTGTTTGTGTGATTTGTCGTGTAGGGGTAGACCCGCATGACCTCACGTCCGTTCAACACGTGGTTCGGTAGTTACAGCACCCTTTTCTTTTTTTTTTTTTGTCTCCGCTATTGCTCTACCATTCACTCCCTCCTCTACGCCTCACCATCCCATCATCATTTAAACATTCCTTCTTTTTCCTCTTATCTACCCCTTTTTCCCGTTTTCACATTCCTTCTCTTACATCCATCACTTCCTCCCCACTCCGCCGCAGCGCTCGTGCGAAAAACGAGAATGCTGGGGCAGAACCGCACGAAAACAGCAGAGAAGCCCCAAGCAAACCACAGCAAGAGGCGACACACGGGGAGGAAACCACCCCCAAGAAAAACGAAAGAGCGTGCAACTGCTCCAGCATTCCCTCCCTGAGCTTCCCCTCTCGGGCCACGGCACGAGCCAGAAAGAAGCTCCCCAACCGGACTTCTAACCGGAGCCGACAACAAGGCACCCCGGAAACCGTTCCTCCTCCCGACCTAACGGAGCTAAAGGATGGCCAGGTACATTCATGTTCCCGATGTTTCCCTCTCAAAAGGCTAAGGCCCAGCCTCCGTTTGTTGTCCTAGTGAGCTCTATACTTCAAAAAAAAAAAAAAAAAAAAAAAAAAAAAAAAAGCACTTTGGATCCCTTCTGTTCTTTGTCGGGCAGCATCGTCGAGCATTTCCTTTCAAGCTGGCGCTTATGTAAAAAATAAGGCCCGAGACTCCCCCCCTCCCCATGCCGGACATTGTGCGCCAAAGTCTAACGGACAGTTTCCCAGAAGACCTTTTCTAGGGGAGAAACCATTCTGGCGAGCTTTAAATCGTGCAGAAGCACACGGCGAGGTCCAGCCTCAGGAGGCTGGAGTTAAAGAGGGTGTGCCCGAGTCACACCCGAAAAGCGGGTATGCTACAATCAAAACGCGTGTAAATCCATACCCGAAAAGCGGGTGTGGCCCCCGCTTTTTTTTTAACTCCAGCTTTCACTCCAGCTTCTGAGGCTGGACTTCACCGTGTAACGTTCACTGTTTACCCCCGCCCCCGTAGAAACCCTGTTCATCCTCTTTGAAGGGGGAAGGCTGTGCCCCAACCCAAGACTCGACAAGAGGAGGGGGCTCTTTTTCGAGATACCCGATCGCCTTTCTAATATGCTCCCGGAACACCTTATCGTGCCTCCTGGGTTGAATAAATCCCTGGTTCTGGCTCGAAGCTTCAAGAATACTGCAGTTGTACCAAACAGCGATCTGGGTTGTAGTAGGGGCCCGAATAGGCCCCGAGTGAGTGCCGGTAGATAGAATCACCTGGTTCCAATTAGGTGACTCACGCTCGTAGTACTGAGACATAGCGGGCCGGTAACACGGCTGGGAGCCTAAAGTTGGAATGCAAAGAAACTGCGGCGATAGTCTGCACAAGCCACCACCTTTTTCGTGCGTACCGAGTCGTGTTGCCGGCGGTGGCACATCTAAGAGACTACTGAGCCGTCGTAGGCGGTATGGGTGGCGCGGTCCTCATTCGTGCTACATGTCTTGCATAATTTGCATGAGCGTCGGGCTGTTTGGGCGGTGGTTCACGACCAGGTACCGGCCCAGCCACAATGCTGGTGACGCGGGGGGCGTCTTCTCGCACAGAAGCTGCTCCACTCCTTTCGACACGAGCTCCGACAGGTTGGAGCGTTCGATGCACGCCAGCATGGTCGCCTGTGGAGTTGATGGAAAGCTTGTCAGGGAACCGTCCTGCGATCCTATAATTATGACACAAGAAATCGCCAGCACGGCTTTCAGACTATTTATGGTGGAATTCCCTTATCCCAACACTGTTTTATATTTAGTTAAGGTGTAATGCCCTTAATATCCCACTCAAAACAAAGTTGTGCCCTTATATCCCAAACTGGGATATAAGGGCACCAGATTTGTTTGCAGTGGGATATAAGGGCACACAATTTGTTTGGGGTGGGATACAAGGGAAATTTACCTTTAGTTAATTTTTGTGCTTTAGTACCAACAGTGCAAAGAAATCAGTTGTTGGCAGCGTACTGCATGAAACTTACCAAAGTAGGTGAGTTCCGCTGGAGCGCACAAACAGAAGAAAGCGCCCGCATGCCATGGCGCCCGCATAGCCAGCATCAGCCAACGCATGAGAGGCAGTGCTCTGCCTAAACGTTAAACTAAGGTTTTCCCCCAGAAGGTCCCGAAGAAGTTGCTGTAGATCGGCGCCGGTTAAAAAAAACGGCCGGAGAACGTCCTACCAAACGGACGGGACCGTCTCCACAATATTTCGAGACTGGAGGTCCTATGAACATGCAATGTGAATAGCCTCTATTCGAGCCAACCCCACTTTTCTCCAGTAAAAAAGTGTATTGTTTTTGGACTGGATAATAGTGCGGAGCAAGCTTTTTTTTACCCTTCCGAAAGGTATGCGGGTGGCAGAGTGACCGGGTGTCGGCCTTCAGGCCTGTAGGCCCGGGTTCGAACCCCGCCCATGACATTTTCCCGGTCGAAGATAGTTTTCGAGGTTTGTTGCGTTTCGGGGTCTAATGTGCCCGAAAGTTGCGTTTTTTGCGGAGTTTCTCAGTATCTCGCGGTATTTGGCTTACCCCGGGTGAGTCGGGGGGGGTCCGGGGGGGCCTCCCCCCCGGGTACTGGCGCCACCAGAACCCGAACTTTGCTTCGCCCGAACTTAGCTTCGCCCGAAAGTTGCTTCCCCCAGAACTTTGTTTCGCCCGAACTTAGCTTCGCCCGAACTTTGCTTCACCAGAACTTTGCTTCATCCGAACTTAGCTTCGCCCAGAACTTTGCTTCGCCCGAACTTTGTTTCGCCCGAACTTAGCTTCACCAGAACTTTGCTTCACCCGAACTTAGCTTCGCCCGAACTTTGCTTCGCCCGAACTTTGCTTCACCAGAACTTTGCTTCACCCGAACTTAGCTTCACCCGAACTTAGCTTCGCCCGAACTTTGTTTCGCCCGATCTTAGCTTCACCAGAACTTTGCTTCACCCGAACTTTGCTTCCCCCAGAACTTAGCTTCGCCCGGACTTTGTTTCGCCCGAACTTTGCTTCGCCCGAACTTTGCTTCACCAGAACTTAGCTTCGCCCGAACTTTGCTTCACCAGAACTTTGCTTCACCAGAACCAGCATTGCCCGAACTTAGCTTCGCCCGAACTTTGCTGTTCCCCGAACTTTAACTGCTGCCTCCAGTCTCGCCACGCGCCGGCCATAGCCGAGCGCACGTACTTTCGTGAAAGCGCCTGCTTTGTAGAAAGGAGGCTGCCAGTTGCCAGTCTCAAAAGAGGTAATGCGCTATAGCCCAGGTTCCCTTTAGGCGGTCGTCGCCTGTCAGTGCGTCGTCAAGATTGAGCACTTGTGCGTCGTCAAGATTGAGCACTTGTTGGGGTAACGGGGCCAGGTGTCTTGCGAATCTGATGCATTGCCCGAGTTCGAGAGCGAGCAGGCACGCCATCGTTTCTAGCTTTCGAAGGCACGGGGTGTGCCCTAGAAGAGAGTGATACAGCCCGTCAAGCAGCGGCTGCCGGCCAACGACTTCGCGGCATGGACCACGCACTCCTACGCACGCCTGGCTTTGTGATACCAGTACGCGGCCAACTATGGGTGGATCGCTTGAGCATCATCCATTTTCGGGACCGGTGCATTCGGCAGGTGAGTTGTTACACACTCATTATCGGATGCCGACTTCCATGGCCACCGTCCTGCTGTCAAGATGAACCGACGCTGATTCCGTGACACCGAGTGATAAAAGACGGGCATACGTGCCTCCCGACGACGTCGTCGACGGGGTTCAGCTTCTGCCGCTTGGGTGCCGACGCCGGCGGCGCCGGCGGCGACTGCTTCTTGCCGGCCGGCTTCGCGGCCGCGGCCTTCGGCTGCCGCTTCTGCGGCTTGCCTTCGGGCGTCCGTAGCAGCTCCGCCATGCCGACCATGATCTCGCCGAGGGTCCAGTCGTCCCCGGTGGCGTCGTACACGTCGGACAGCGTGCGCTTGACCGCTCCGCGCGGCGCCTTGTCTTTCGCCGCCTTCGGCGCCGGCTTCCGCGCGACGGCCCCTCCTTTGCCCTTGGCGGCCGGCGCTTTCCCGGGCGCCGGGCCGGCGGCGGGGGATCCTGGCACCTTTTCGGCGGCCGAGGGCGTGGCCACGGGGCTCGCGGGGGGTGCCTTCTTGTCCGCCGACGTTGCGGGGTCCGCTGCGGGGGCCTTCTTCGGCGAGGCTTTGGCCGCGGATTTGCCCGACTTCTTGCCGGGCTTCGACGGCTTGTCTTTCGGCGCCGGCGGCGATTCCGCGGTCGGAGCCTCGGCAGCCGGTGCCTTCGCCTCTTTGGACGCCTTTTTCGGACTTTTTTTCGGGGAATTCTTCGGGGAAGAATTCTTCGGCGTCGCGACCTTCGCCGCCTTGGCGTCCTGCTTCGGCTTCGCGGCCTTCGCCTGCTTCGGCGCCTTTTTGGCGGCGGGCGCCGCGGGGAGGACGGGCGAGCCGGCGGTGGCGACCGAGGCGGCCGGCTTCCGCCGTTGCGCGGCCTCCTCCGCGGGCACGGGGGACAGCGGGAGGTTTTTGACGGGCGTCCCGGGGGCCCTGCGGTGCGGCGACGGCAGCAGCAGCGTCTGGTTCGGGTTCGGCTCCGGCAGGTTGTCGCAGACCGAGCTGACCGGCGGGCCCTGGTCGTCGGTGAAGATGTTGAAGCCTTGGGCGGCGCCGTCCTTCGCCGCTTCGGCCTTCGCCTTCTTCACGGACGCCTTCTTCGACGTCCGCTGCTGCTTGCGGGCTGATTCGCTCTCCGGGCTGGGCGAGACCACTTTCAGAGAAACGGTCTCGGAGCTCACTGCGACGTCCGTCCGCGATTTGGTCTCGCGCTGTTTGCGGGTGGTCTTTCCGTCGGTGGTCACGGTGGAGGAAACGGCAGCCGTCGCGTGGGCATCGGTGCGGACGACGGTCGCGGGTTTGTCCTTCAATGCGACGTCGGTGAGCCCTTGCGCCATGTTCACCCGTGGGCCCTGCATACGCGGGTTCGCGGCCACCAGCCCACTCGACGCGTCCTTCCGCCTCTTCTTCTTCGCCTTCTCCGACTTCGGAGAACCCTCTCTCTCAGCGTCGTGCTTTCCCCGCGCGCTGCCCTTCTGCTTGTACATATCCATGACGCTCAGCATGGTCGTCCCGACACGGGGGCGCTCTGGCTTGCTGCACGGCTGACGAAGAGAGAATCGGTCTCCCCTCCCCCCCCTCTGGTGCGGATTTTAGTAGTCGTGCCCGAGGGACGTTCCTTCGTGTTGTTGTTGGAAGAGGGACGAACTTATTAGAGTGGGGTGAAATGTTTGTGTGCTTTCTGCTGTGTGTGTATGGAGGGTGGGGATCTTGTTTCGTGTTCAGGCGCTACTTGCCTCGCATGCATGTTTGATGCTAGCATCAAGTCTTCTTCGCGGGAATGCAGAGGGGGGGGGGGGGGGGGGGGGGGGGGGGGGGCAAACTTTTTTCGACAAAAATGAAACTGAGTTAAGCCGGCAGCATGCACCCATGCCTGGGGCCTCTAAAGGGTCCTCTGGGGACAAGAAATTCATTTCCCGGCCTAGTTTTCGACTGAGGAGGCTTAAAAGAGAGGTGAAACGCAAATTTCATGTTTTTGGGGTGCGCCACTTACTAAATAGCTGCTTGTTTCAGATAGCACCCTGTTCCTGCGGTTCTGCACTTATTCCTGCACTTCTGACCACGGTCCAGTACTCCTGAACACCGCTCCTGACCGCGGTTCTGCACTCCTGACCACGTTCCTACCCTCCTGGCCATGCTCCTCGGTTCCTGAATCTACCAGGTGTGACTGAGTGTGTGTGTGCTGGGCACTCGTGTTTGCACAGTGTCTGAGGGATCACTTGACTGTGTCAGGAGTGGCCGCGTTGGACAGCTCGATGGGCTGACAAAGGCGTGTCGTTGTCGGTCGCAATCGGTTGCGGAGGTGTGCGAGGTGTCGCGGGTTCGCCTTATGCACCCGAGTGTACGTCCATCCCTCCTATCCCGTTTACTCCAGCTCTTGCACCCCTTCACTTGTCTGGTGGACAAATGACCGCACTTCAGACACCGGTTCATTGTTTCCAGTGGCATTTCATCTGTATATCTGCACTTCAGGGTGGTGGAGCGGAAATTCTGTCATTTTTTCTGGAATTTCAGTAAGCCTGACCATCTATGTAGTGATTCTGACCAGCTATTTAGTGAGTCCGACCAGCTATTTAGTGAATCCCACCAGCTATTCAGTGAATCTGGCCGGCTATTTAGTGAATCTGGCCATAAAACTCGAGGTTTTGGCCTGTTTTACCAACTTTTGGCACCCGCCAGTCACCGGTGAGGGCACTGCTGTGGATTTTGGATCCAGATTGGGGTGTTTTCGACAAGATCAGGATCAGGTGCTGCACAGGGTGCTTGTGACCCGCCGAGCGACCGAGGCCTGTAAGGGGCTGAAAATGCCTCAAAAAGGCTCAAGAAGGCACTACCGTCTTCGGAAAAATATTGGATAGGAAAATATTTGGATAGGAAAAATATTTGGATAGGAAATATTTTGGATAAAACGGCCTTCCGCGGAACATTTGGATATTTATCCGGAAATTTTGTTTTGAATTTATGTCTCCTCTGAGTGCCCGCACAGCAGTAGCTGCTTTACCCGGACGGGATTTTCTGTTCGGCTCTCTTGATGTACACCCCGGACTCCCACTCTGGATTGCGGGGTAGTAGTTTTGCGGTCATTTGTGCGGTCGGCCTCACTCCTCGATGCGGGAGTGGGACCTCCTCAATGCGGGAGTGGCCACTCCCGCACTTTTTCACTCCCGCATTGACTTAGTATATGGCTGCTGAAGTCCGGGGTGTAAGAAATGGTCAAATAAGAAGGCTACGCATCAGTGCCATGCAGCACAAAACGAACCAGGGATATCAATCAGATATACCGCACGAGCAACACCGCAGAACGCACCGCAGAAAAGCGCGGGAGTACAGCTCGTGGGAGGAAAGAGACCTTGAAATAGGTGAGCTTGTTGCCGTCTAGGACTCACGGGAGAGATGCAGAAGTGGAACAGCATGCCAGGCAAAAAGAAGGTTTCGCGTGCAACGACCACTCGCGCTCGTACGCTGTACGGGAAAAACTAACTCCATTGCGCACGCTCTAGGCGGAAGTCGGAGTGAACCGATCGACGTTGACGAACAAAAGGCCAAGAGAGGCCGTCTATTGTCATTAAGAAAAAAGGATACCGTGATCCTTTTAGAACTGATCGAGCGAAAAATGAACGAACGGGGCCGCTGTCACTTACTCGCTCGTGAGCGTGCTTGCGCGCGCGACCGTCACCCGAACTACTGGGTTGCCAGTCATGTAATCTCAGAACTTAGCACAGAATGGGCTCGGAAGTGGTGTCGGAAGCACAACTACGTACAGACGACGAAGACAAGCAGAGTACTGGATGAAACCCAGACGGAACAAAAGAAAGAAGAGATGCGGCCAGCTGTTCATCCTGCTTTAATGGAGTAACGATGTCCGACAAAGCTGCGTCTTGAACTGCGACCATGCTGCGGCGCATTTCATGCCATGCGACACTCGCCCCGAAAGGTACTCGTGATGTGCACATTGACTATGGGCGACAAGCAAAGCGTTGCTGTTGTGACTGGTGGGGCTGCGGACGGGACACCCATCCCCGTAGTACCAAGTGATCTTTGCGGGGAAAACGAGCCGGATCATTCCCCAGGTCGCAGACACGAAGGGGTTCCACTTGACCTCGACCCCGAATAAATGGGCCAACACCGCGACAACAAAGCAGTACATCGAATGGTGAGGGCGCAAGAAACGGTTCCATCAGCAAGCGCTTTTCCTTCTGCGAATCGAACCATCAGCGTCCCCGTTGCTTCCTAGTACCGGCCGCGAGCCGAGACCCAGACCCGCTGGGTCGGAGCGTCCAAAGCGCTCTCAGCCTAGGATTCCGTGGCTCATGAGGCGCGGGGAAACCAGAATTAGGGGGCGGGGGAATACGTTCTGGACTTAACAACCGGAAAATCGCCTTGAACTTTGATCGGACCGGAAAAATACTTGGATATAGGAAAAATGTTTGGATAGGAAATATTTTGGATAAAATGGCCGTCCCAGAAAATTTTGGATATTTTTCCTATCCAATATTTTTCCGAAGACGGTATTATGCACTGCAGACAGCCAAACACCCCCCACAAAGTCATCATGTGCTGAAAAAAGGGGGTTGGTTTTCAAAGATTGGCCTAAAATGCACTATAACGCCAGAAAAGGGCTAAGTGGCGCAGATTTCAGAGTTTGCCCCCCTCTAGGGCAGTGCTGGCTGCAAACGGCTGCAAACGCGTTTGCACCGATTCTGCAAACGGCAAACGTTTGCAGTGCAAACGTTGCAACGTTTGCAAACGTCAATACCGTTTTACAGGGTTTATACGGCGGGAGAGTCTTGGCGGTGTTCCTGTTGTTGTAGTTCAGCCGCACGAGGGAACCTGCTGTTTTTATCCCCATGCTGCTTCGCTTGTTGTCCTTCACTGCGTCATACACCGACCACCCTGGGCTGGCCATCTTTTTTTTGGCTACCGCCTGCAATGGCAGCCACTTGGTTCCAAATGCGTGCCACCAGATCTCCCCGAGCCACTTGTTTGCTGCTTTCAAAGCTAGTCCCTCTGGTACGGTGAGGCAGTCAGAGTGCTCAGCCAATGCACAGAGCTGGTCGTGTCGTCCGGAAAGAAGCGAGGACCTTCGCAATCCCTCTGTCGCGTTGGTGTAGATCTCCGTATTCCACTGCGGGCTGAGAGCGGCGGCGGCTTCGTGGAGGGGACGCCGGTAATAAATCCTCCACAGCAGAAGTCCGACTAGGGGTCCCACAGAAACAAAGCCTTTTCCTTTGCGGTTTGTCGACATCCCACTGTCACTGCTGCCACTTACGACAGCATGAATGTCACTTGCCCACGTCTATATCGCTCGCATGTGTCTATCCATTGCTAGCCTTGCACTGCACCGTTGCCGTTTGCAAACGTTTGCAAACGGCATCTGCCAGATCTGCAAACGCAAACGCAAACGTTTGCGCAAACGTTTGCACGTTTGCAGCCAGCACTGCTCTAGGGGGGGGGGGGGGGGGGGGGTGCAATGAAACCCTCGTTTCGTATGCGTCCGTGCAGCGATGCTGTAACCGGTGAGGGGTAAGAGGAGACTCGTTCAAACCCCAAATCCATTGTTCCATCGCTTGGACTTTGGATTGAGACGTCTATTCGGATCGTCTAAGCTTCGATTGTGAGACTCCTTTGCAGACAGCCCTCGGATAGGAATGGTTCGACTGGAAGGTGAAATTTCGTCCAGCACTCCCGCCACCGTTCATCTTCTTCTGGCGTTAGAATATTTCCTCTACCAATTTGTGCTCCATTCGCAATATATCTGGTTCCACCATCGAAGGCTGTCTGGAAGAAAGGGCCCTAAGATCATCATCCTATTCGTTTCTGCACAAGAAAATATTATCGTGTCTGGTCCGAAAAAATGCGCAGAAACACACGACAGGTAGGGACATAACGCAGAGATGGCGACTGGATTTGTGGTTGTCGATTCTGTGTTGTTGGTATCTCAAACCTCCTGTTGTTGTTGTAGCCATCCGCTGGACTACAAACAGCGCCTAGCTACGCTGCTCCAAACACGATGCCGGGCAAGACGACCGGGACCGCTATGTCGATGGCTATGAAACGAAAGGGGGGGGGAGAAGGGGAACGCGAATTGTGATTTTCATCCTCCGAATTTCCATCGGGTTTTCCAGTTTTCATCCCTCTGAAAGAATCAATCGGGATAAGGGAGACAGAGAAGTTGGTGTAAATGTGCACAGAATCTCCTGTGCTCAGGAGAGGCGATCGGTAAGTATACAAATCCGTAGACGACAACAGCGGAACCAGTGCGCAGCGGCTGGGTACAGCAGCTGCACGGCTGATCGCTTGCAAGGGGACGAAAGCAAAGGGGAACGTCGCCCACGGTTTCTTGAGAGGTTCCCACTGCAGGCTTGCGGGCTGGGGTCACACGGACTATCATCAGTGCGGAACCAGAGTGCCTGCAGACAGGACAGCGGTGTGAGTCTGATTTGTCTGACGGCTGTTCGTAGCTGGTCACAGCCAGGATGCACAGGCAAGTCCGTCTCGGGGAGACGGACCCGCAACTATGTCAAAGCAATCACTTGATATCGCAGGGCTCTCGCATTGTGGTACTGGGATGTGTACCGGCGAAAACTGGGAGAGCGGTCGCCGGCCGGCTTTATACAGCAGCCTGGGATCACATGGAAGTGAAGCAGCCAACCCAACTAGCATTCGTTAAGCCCCGACGGACACACGAGGGAAAGGCGACGTCACCGGCGAGTTTTCGAGCAGCTTTCCCGCTTTGAGCGTGCGCGTATGCTTGCCGGTGAACTTCGGCCGCGGATCCGCGCCGGACCCCGGGAGCCGGATGGTCTGCTGGTGCTGCGGCTTGCGCGCCAGGGACCGGCTGGGCGGCGCCGAGGACGGGCGGGACACGTGGATGGTTGACCGCAAGGGCATGCCGCGGAAGGGCGTGCGCAGCAGGGGGCTGGGACCAGCGGCGCCGAGGAGGCGCGACTTAACAACTCAAGGCGCTCGCCCCAAGTCGCAGCAACAACGCACTGACTCTACTCTTTCCGAGCCGCGCTGGCCAGTTCAGAGTGCCAAGTGCAATTCGAGGGCCTCTCAGGGTCCAGCCTTGTCGTGAAGATACGTCGCGTCGCGCTGTATTGAGCCTATTTCCTGGGCTGCAGGTCTTTCGAAGAGTTCGGTGAATACAATGTATCGAATGGGTCGGCGGGTGTGAGGCAACTTCTGTTCGCACTGCCCTTGCGACAGGGTGGTGGAGGAGGGACAAGCTAGCTTGGATGTCTGCGCAGCCTGCTTGAATCACGTACTTGAATGTGTACAAGACCGTGGCGAAAACTGGGAGAGCGGTCGCCGGCCGGCTTTATACAGCAGCCTGGGATCACATGGAAGTGAAGCAGCCAACCCAACTAGCTTTCGTTAAGCTCCGACGGACACACGAGGGAAAGGCGACGTCACCGGCGAGTTTTCGAGCAGCTTTCCCGCTTTGAGCGTGCGCGTATGCTTGCCGGTGAACTTCGGCCGCGGATCCGCGCCGGACCCCGGGAGCCGGATGGTCTGCTGGTGCTGCGGCTTGCGCGCCAGGGACCGGCTGGGCGGCGCCGAGGACGGGCGGGACACGTGGATGGTTGACCGCAAGGGCATGCCGCGGAAGGCGGCGTGGGCAGCAGGGGGCTGGTATACGCACTCGACCGGCGGCGCGTTGTGGTCGTGCGGCCCGCCTGTCATCAGCCGGAAGCCACGCAGCGAAGCAGATTTGCAGTTCGCCGCCGACGCCGGGCGGGGCGCCAGCTTGTTCCGCGCGAGGTCTGCGCTCTTCACCGGATCGACTATGCCCAACTGGCACGGCAGCCCGGACGCACTGAAGTGCCCGTTCGGCTCCGGTAGGACCGCGATCACTGGAGAAGGGTTGCGAAGGTACCCACCTTTGGGCGGCGAGATCGTCCACTTGCCGTCGCTGTCCGTCCTGTTTGACAGGACGGACTTCGACTTGGCCTTGCCGGCACCCTCAGCGGCTGGCGGTTCGTTGTCGGGACCGCCTATAACGTGCCTTTCCGCTGGTGCGCGGTAGCCTTGCTTCGGGCTGGCGTTGGCCTGCGGGCTGTCAGCACCGTGGTCAGCACAGCCGAACATGGACAGAGGCACGTCCATGATGCAGATCTCAGCGCGCTTGCAGGTGGCCGGGCTTCCGTGGCGGCGGCGTGCGTCGGGTTGGTGGTCGGCTGAGGCGTAGTTTGCTTGCTGGGCGGCGGCCGGCGGCGCATGCGATTCGGCCGCGGTTTCGCGGTCCGCTGCGTCCGGTCTCCGCGCGGCCTCTTGGGCCAAGGCCGCGTAGTACGCCGCGTGGGTCTTGTGGTCGACGCCGATTCTCCTGTTCTGCTCGTTCGGGCCCCGCCGCGCTTCGGGGCTGCGGCAGGCGGACTTGCTCGGGCTCACCGTCCGGCCGGGATGTTCTCTGCCGGGGCTACCCTCCCCCGTGTACGCCCGGCTTGTGCGTTCTTGGCCCACGCTCCTTGGGTACCCGGTGCTGGGGCTCGGGGACCGTGTGTTGTCTCCCCTGTTCTCGTTGATGTACCTTCGGTCTCCTACCCACGATTCGTCATCAGGGTTGGTATCCCTGCGTCCCATGGGCTCGGAGTCTCGGCCTTTCTCTCCTCCCCCGCTCGACTCCGCGAGACCCGATTTCGAAGCGGCAGCACGGTTCCGTGAGTCAGAGTCGCTTCTTTCACACGCGCCGATGCCTGCTGAAGACCCAGCGCGGGTTGCGCCAGTGGCGGAAGCACGGGCCCCGCCATTGGTCGCGTCAGTAGTCGGAGCGTGGGCCGCACCACCGGTTGCGCCGGTGGCGGAATAGGCCCCGCCGTTGCTAGAGGCACGGGCTCCGTCCTCTTCGGGGTTGCCCGAAGCCAGCTGCCGGTGGGCCTGACGGGGAGCCTCTTCGTCGACGGATGCCGCGGGTGCCGGCGAGTCGTGCCGGGCTCTGGCGGCGGCCGCGCGGGCGGCCCTGTCCCGCTTTTGGCGGAACTTGGCGACGCTCTTCGAAACGGCGGCGAAGAGGTGCGCGCTCGCCGACGACACCAGGCACGGCGCCTCTTCGTCGGTGGACGTGTGTTCGGCAGACAGCCCCAGGCGGGGCCACCCGGAGATGACGTGCACGGCTGCCTGCTCGTACCGGGTCGGCAGGCGGGCTTTCCAGCCTTCGCTTTCGGTCCTCTCGAAGGACGTCTCGTCCGTCGGCTTGTCCCCGTCGCCAGCCCCCGGAGCGCACGGGGCCGCGACTTGGCCCCGCAGCGGGCGGGCGTTGTCCCGGCTCCGGCTCTTGCTGAGCCGCTTGGGGGGCGCCGGGGGGTCCGGCAGGGGGTCGGTGGCGGCGCTCTTGTCGTGCTTCGCCGCCGGTGCGTCCGTCTGGACGACGACCGACTGGCCCAGCGGCCCCGACAGCTTGTCGGCGGCGCTGACGCCGGTCGCCCGCGTGCAGCAGTTCTCCTTCACCGCCTCGAGCTCCCGCAACTTCTGTGGGAAGCGTGAGATATGCGTAAATGATTTGTTTGTTTGCACGTGTGTAATTCCTATTTCATCAGGTATAACTCGATACGATTGGCAGCATCTCTTTTTGGCGCTATTTGTGGATTAGAAGGTCGGTATTTTTGACAATGGCAAACGCGTTTTGTCACCATAATAAAAGCCAGATCTTCGCTCTGACAGTGGTGCCTAACGGCCCCCTTTGCTCGCCCTTGAATGCCCGCCCGCCTCACGGGGGGGCCCGGCAGGGGGTCGGTGGCGTCTGGACTGGCCCAGCGGTCCCGACAGCTTGTCGGCGGCGCTTGCCGGTCGCCCGCGTGCAGCAATTCTCCTTCGCCGCCTCGAGGTCCCGCAGCTTCTGTGGAAGCGTGAATAATGCGTAGAATGAATTGTTTGCGTGGCACGTGTGTAGTTCCCATTTGATGGGTACAACACGATGCCCTGTCAACCGTCTCTTCTAAGCGGTTTTTTGTGGATTAGATCTTAACCTCGACCATAGGGTCCCATACGGTACCTGCAGGGAACTGTGCTTTTAAAAAGTGGCGCAAAACAAGCGCACAAAAGCCCAGCAAACTCCTTTGTGCCAACCACGAACGTCATCACAATTCAGGGCACTGGTTGTCGGAAATGTTAATCTTCTCGAATATCGAAGGAGGCTAGAGGAGAAACAATCACAGTTTCACTGAGGGAGTTGACGCGCTCCGCCTGCATCTGAGCGGTGAGAGCGCTGACCTTGAAGTCGCTGACCTTCGCTTCTGCGACCAGCCGCTCGGCCGCTTCGGCCGCCGCCGCCTCCGCGCTCGCGGCGGCCTCCGCCAGGCGCTTGTTGTGGGCGAGCAGGTCGGAGTTGGCGAGCTTGGCCACGGCGAGGTCGCACTCGAGGAGCTCCCAAGAAGGGATGGGACAATACAACTACAACGTGGGTCCTTTTTTTGTTCAACGCGGACGCCCGCCACTAAACCCAGATTTTTACCTGTGTTTCGCGTGGGCTGCAGCGCAACTGGCAGTCTCCTCAAGGATTTTCCTACAAAGCAGGTGCTTATACAAAAAAAGAAGGGAAATCGACCAATGGATTCTATCGTAATTGGATTACTGTTGGACCGGGTAAAACCTTGGACACCCCCAAAAAATGGGGCTGCCATTTACCCGTTCCAGCTTTAGTCCAGTTCCAGCTTTAGTCCAGTTCAACATTATTCCAACTACGGTATGTAGCTGGTTTATGACAAGGTGGATTACGAGTCCACTTTGTGTGTGTGTGTGTGTGTGGTAATGCAGAGTCCCGTTTTCCCAAAAAGAACAACGGCGGACCTCGCGCTCCGCCTGCATCTGAGCGGTGAGAGCGCTGACCTTGAAGTCGCTGACCTTCGCTTCTGCGACCAGCCGCTCGGCCGCTTCGGCCGCCGCCGCCTCCGCGCTCGCGGCGGCCTCCGCCAGGCGCTTGTTGCGGGCGAGCAGGTCGGAGTTGGCGAGCTTGGCCACGGCGAGGTCGCACTCGAGGAGCTCCCAAGAAGGCATGGGCATCGTCTGCACGGCAGCTTCCGTACAGGAAACCGGCGTCCGGTGCACGGGCGACGACGTGTCGCTCGGCGGCACCGAGGGAGGCTCTTCGTGCGTGTTCGCGGCGGCTGCGGCGGCGGGGCGGACGGCCGACGCGAGCGGGGCGACGTCGATCAGCGAGTCACGGCTGCGGTACCGCCAAGACACGGCCGGTGAGTCGCCGTAGCTGGGCAGAGCGGACGAGAAGCAGACGCTCGCCTCGAGGGACGCGAAGGCCCCCGTGACCAGGGACAGCGCGCCGAGCAGCCCCCGGATCGCGCCGCCGCCGGCGGCGGCGCCGCCGTCGGCGGCTTTGACCCGCGAAGCGAGTTCGGCGAGCCGCGAGGCCTCCTCTCGCTGGGCGGCCCCGGCGGCTTCGACTTCGACGCTCGCGTCCCTTTGCAACGAGCAGCTCCTCGAGCTGTGTTGGAGAAGTTTGCTTTTGCTCGGCCGTCGAAGCGAGTGGGTGTATGCAGGCACGCAAAAGGTTCAAAACAGGTTCAAAACATTGAGAGCTGTGATGGCCAGTAGTTTCCCTGCAGACTCGGCGGCCTGCGAACTCCCCCCAACAAGGTACAGGGACGAAAGACCATCGACCCATCTGGTTCACTCCGAAGTTTCCCTCAGGTTAGCTAGAACTAAAACAGGAGTTAGTGTACACACGCCATGTGCGTACGTATCCTTCTCTTGAGTCTTTGCCCAGCTGTTGCGCTTGGTGGAAGCGGGCAGTGAGACAGACACTGCTGGCGATCGATCAGCTTCGAACGTGAAAGCAGTGGTTGCGTATGATCGGGGTGGTCACTCACAACGAACACAGTGCAAACCTCACACTACCAGCACTCAGCGGACACGGTAGAATCGTCAACACTGCACGGCTTACTGCCAGCAATCAACACACAACTGACACGGTACAAACCTCACCCTACCAGCACTCAACGGACACGGTACAATCGCGACACTGCACAGCACAATACCAGCACTCAACACACAACTGACATAATCTCACACTACCAGCACTCAACGGACACGGTACGATTGTCAACACTGCACAGCATACTAGCAGCACTCAACACACAACTGGCACAGTACAAACCTCACCCTACCAGCACTCAACGGATAATGGTCTGGAAGAAAATGGAACACCTGGTGAGCAGCAGCTTCTTCTTCTCGCAGCCGCCCGCGAGAGCCACGGCGCTATCGAAAATCGCCTGGCACGCCGCGTTCAGCGTGCCGACGACCGTGGGCGGCCGGTCCGCGGCCGACTGCTCCGGCCGGGGCACGAACACGTCGAGCTCGGCCAAGTACGAAGCGGCCTCGGCCGCCAGCTCCTCGCCGCGAGCTTCGGCTTCGCTCAGCCGCAATTCGAGATCTCCGATGGTCCGACGCGCCTGGCCGAGCTCCACCGCCGTGTCGTCTGGCTTCGTGACCTCTATCACCGGCACCGCGCAGGCCACCCGAGTCTCGAGCTCGCGGGCCCTGTCCTCCGCCCGGCGCAGGCGGCGGCCGGCTTCGGCCCTTGCTTCCTCCTCTTCGAGGCGCCGCGCCGCTTCCGCGTCGCGCAGCGCTTCTATTTCGTCCTCGAGCCGCTCTTTCGAGTCCTCCAGCACCGCCATCGCGCGGAGTTGCCCGCCCATCTGCGGGGGTCGTTGTATAATGGTCTAGCTTGGAGGAATTGGAAAGGTTGGAAAAGGTTTTGGGGGTCTCCGTCGGTTTGTGTTTTTTTTTTTTTTTTTTGTTTTTTTTTTTTTTTTTTTTCAGGGTATTAGTTTGAAGGCTTCCGGGGTTTGCAGATTTAGACCGTTACTATGGGGTGGTTGTGGGCGGTGTTTCGGTGCCGTGTACGGCGTCTTGGGGCGGAGCCGACACATCTCCACAACTTCGTTCGGCAAAAGAGGGGTCTTCATGGGTCCTTTATGGGTCAATTATGGTCACCCCGTCAGTTTGGCGACACATTCTGCGGGTGTTTTTTTCAACCTACACCAGTCTGGAACAAGCTTTTCGGGGGTTTCCGAATGCTTCTGGGTTCCCTGTGGGGTTGGGTGCCAATGGGGACGCGCTCCAAAAACAGTCAAAATCGTAAACAGACAGTCTCGTCAGGCAGCTGAAGGGGGGTGGACCTGGGGACCTAATTTCCTATGATTCCTATGATAATAGGTCCACGGTTTTGGTGTGCACCGCCGTGCTTGCAACAACATTTTTAGCGTTATTTTTAGCAACATCGCGCCGAAGGCGCGACGAAAAATTTGGGCAAAAATAACTCCGCCCCCCCTTTATCATGTGTGGGCAACTCTTAGCTCGTGTGGGATACTCAACTGTCAAACAGGACCTTGGCCTGGTAATGAAGCACAGTGGCAGCTGCAATCTGCCGACCCGAAGCTGAACACAATTGAACGGCAGCGGCTGGGTCTCAGCAGCAGAGGCTCAGCAGCCTTCCGCTACAAACACCACACCCCCCGCCTATATTTACTTTGGACACCGTTTTTTGAACATTTTTTCTTTTTTTTTTTCCCGACGACAACTAGTGTCAGACTAGCCTACCCGAAGGCAGTTGATTTCTTTAGGCGAGGTTTCTCTACCGGCGGAAGTTGTTTGGGTTAGCGTTTTTTTTTTTTTTTTTTTTCTCCTTCCGTTGATATCGTTAGTCATTCACTCTCCCTTTTCCCTACCGCTCCGATCCCTTCTCTTTCCACTTCTTCCTCTTCCGTTGCCCCCCACACATGACGCAGTGCTGATTTACTCGAGATATCTCAAAACTAGCGAGGACCACCGTGCCGCTAACGGGTCGTCGCACAGGACCTTCACGCGTTTCGCCACGTGCCGGATCGTGTCTCTTCGTTTCTTTGCAAAGTCCGCGAGCAGTCCCTTCAGTTGTGGCGGGTCGGTGGGGTATGCGTGACGGATGTCGGACACTTCGTTGTGCGTCGCATCATCTGCGAGCAGGATGTGTTGCGCGTTGGCCAGCGCCGCGCACCGCTTGCAGGCGATCCGGGTGGCTCGCGGCATCACCGCTCGCCGGATAATCGCTTGCAAGAGGTCCACGGCGCCGGGCAGTGCTTCGAGGGAGCGGAGCGTACTCCCCTTCGTTGTCTCCGCCGACGCAAGTTCCCGTATGCTCCTCGTCGCCGTCTTTGTCCGGCTGTACTGCCACACGCGCTTCACGTACCGAATGGGGCTCTCCAGCTGCGGGAAGTCCTCTGCGGCGTAACTTTTCTTTTTTTTTTCCCGGCCAAGTCCGGTTTGCAACCTACGACCACTACAAATACTACTTGCCGTGACCGACCCACTGTACTGCCAAGTTGAAGGCTGTATCAACAGCTCGCACGACGACCCAGTCCGCACTCAATAGGTCCCATGCATACCTGCTCTGTCAGACTGTCCACCTCTTTGTCTTTCAGTTGACCGGCAGCGGTCAGAAGCTGGATACGCTGGGCCAGCATTTCAACGCTACGCTTCGAATCATCGTCGGCGGCAGGGTCACGTGAGTCGGCTTGTTCGCTATCAGCAGCTGTTTGATATTGGGAGAGCGTTGGCTGGGGCGGCACATCTGTTCGACGACAATGTGCACCGCAGGCTTCCGGAGAGCCCCCAAACAAGTCTCGACGGTTTCAAACCCCGGGCTTTGTTCCCCCGTTACTGTGGGTAACCCCAAAAAGGCGACCGTAGGCATGATAATTGCTTTGTTTGTGCACACTTCCTTCAGCCCTGTTTTCTTCAGCTACGGGAGTGAGGCATCGATCCGTTTTCGTTGGACACAAAAGGCGCCCAAAAAGGACCCAGACCCTGCCAGGATCTACGGTCGCCAGTAAACGAAGCCAACGGACACGTTCAGGTTGAAAACAGCCAGTGGTTGTGAATTAGTCGCCCTGAGGACTGCTGCACGCGGCAGCTTCGGTGTGTGGGTGTGGACAACAGGGGCGGCATACCCGGGGATTCGAAGCCCGGGAGGTATTCCTTGACGGCGTCCCAGTTGAGCAGGGAAAAGAACAGGTCGCGGTAGTCTTCGCCCTGCACGCGGGTGAGCACTTGCATCGCGTCGCCGTGCAGCACCGCCGACAGGTACCGCGCGAGATCCTCGCGCCGGGCGCACTGCGCCCGGAGAGCGTCGAGCGCTTGGTTCTTGTCGCTGAGCCTGTCCTGCATCGACCGCAGCTTCTGCTTCATCATCGCCCAGTTCCGGCGCTGCCGCAGGACGTCGAACGCTTCGTGCCGCAGGTCAAAGTCCGGTCCGGTGCCCTCGCTGTCGCTGCCGCTGTCGTTCGCCGAGGACTTCCCCCCCCGGTCGCAGCCGCCGGCGCCTTCCCTGTGCACGCTTGCCAGCACGTCCTTCGCGGCACGCAGAAGGACGGACGGCTTCGTCTTCTTCGCCGCGAGGTCGTCTTCGCTGACCATCAGCTTCTGACGCAGGATGTACCGCTGCGTCATCTTCTTCGTGTCGTGCGCGCCAGTCGGTTCGCTCGTCGTTGTCTGCCGACGTGGAAAAAAGAAAACGACGTCTTTCAAGGCGCCGGGCGCGCCAAAAGGTCGAACTTGCCTCTTCCAAGGAGGACGGTTCCAAAAACAACGTCTTTAAAGGCAGTCGAATGCCAGTAAAAGCTCGGCCTCGCCTCTTCCAAGGAGAACAGCTCGAAACACGCCGTCGCCAAAGGATCCGGGCGGCGTTGGATCACACCAAAAGCTCAACCTTGCCTCTTCCAAGGAGGGCAGTTCCAAAAACGACGTCTGCAAAGGCAGTAAAACACTCGACTTTTTGCCTCTTCCAAGGGGCACAGCTCCACAAACGACGGCACTATGCGGAGTTGCAGAGTTCTGCGTCGGGGAGCCTGCCGCACGGCCTGCGGCCGTGTGGTGGCAGAATGGCTCTCCCACCGCCGACACACCTCCCGCGGGCGCGAGCCGGCTCTGGTCGGCGCGGGAACCTGCCGCAGGCGAGGCGGAACCGGCGACTGGGCGAAGATACCCCCCCGTTCTCCCTCTCTCTCGTTATCGCATGGGGGCGTGTCTGCCAACGGGGTGGGAGGGAAAAAAAGACCGTTTGGCGCCTGACCCGGTCTGTGCCCCAGCCACCACCGGACCCCTCCACCCCCTTCGACTCGGCCGATCCTCGTTTTGCGAAGCGCTCAATTTGTCGTCTTCGCCGCCTTGCGCGCGGCAGGTGTGCTGAGGGTCCACGGCCCAACGCCCGCCTACAACACGCGTGTCCGCGAAGCCACCTGCGGTGGCTCCCTGCCCGGGAAGGCTGGACGGCGGATTCTGCCGAATGCGCGCCGGGAACGAACACTCGTGTCTGCTCCCCCACACACCCGCTTCCTTCCCCCCTTTTTTTAGCGTTATTTGTGGATGAGAAGGTCGGTGTCGTAAAGCCTCCGGTTGGCCGTAGAGGGAGGAAGGTTGAAGGAGTTTTTTTAGAGGTGATGGTATAGAGGGTGAGTTAAAGTTGTGGATTGCCTGGTGTGTGTGTTCTGTTTTGCGGCAATGGTGGCAGCAACTAATCCGGGCGACCTTCTCGTTTTCATCTTCGAGCATGGCATTGGTAAAAAGCCTGCAGACAACGATCGGCCGGCGGGATCTGTCTTGTGTTTACTAAAAAACGCGTCCGGTCGCAATACCCCCACCCCGGAATCTGTTGCTGGCTGCGATCTTGCGGTGCATCGATTTTTTCACGGGGCGTACAAACACGGATTCCTCTCGGAGCGAAGAAGGTTGTTTGTGGCTGGCACCTCCAACTCTTCCGACACTTCGCATGTTTCGCCGAAAAGGCTGTGGTTCTCGTTTTGGCGGGGAAATGGAAAAGCTCCGGGGAAACGAATTGCGAAGCTTGAGATGGCTAGGCCGGTGTCTTCTTCCGCGTGCCCGCAAGGTGTGCACTGCGTTAGGAGAGGTCGCGTGTGTCACGGGGGTTAAAGGTTAAAGGGTACGCCTGCGGTGCGAGGGGGTCGGAAAGACGAGAGCACGGCAACAAGGTTCGCGCGTGGCGTTTTCGTGTCTCCAGGTATCGCATTGCTTAGGACAGGCCGCAGGGGTTCTAGAGAGAAGGTGCGTGGACGTCGAGTTTCGAGTACGTGAGCCCCTTCGGAAGAAGGTCTGTCACAATGCCCCGGCCTTTCTACCAAACACGTTATAATGCGTTTTCACTTGCGCCCCGTATCGAGATTTACTGCGTTCAACGAAGACAATTCTCTCTTCGCATCGCCTCCATCACTATGGTTTTGTACCTACGGTCGACAGTCAAGGCGGGTTGGGATCTTTCCTTGGGCGTGGGTATAACTGGCGTGTTCGTGGGTGGATGTCCCTTTGGGCAAAGATGCCTGAACTTCGTTCGAGCACGCAGAAGCCGCTGTTTTGCTTTAGCTCTGTCTTATCGCGGGGATCGTGCAACCGAGTTGCAACGACAAGCCCCCTGCAATTTGCGAGCCTGCCACTTCTGCGATGTATGGCTGTTCTGCACACAGGCTGCAGCGCACACACCTCGTAATAACGTCTTCGCGTATTCAGACTTCCGATGCAGATAGAGCAGTACTTGTATGGATACCGCAACACGTGCACTTTGACTGTGACAGCTCTTCTCGTCCAGCTTTTTTAGACAGTGTGCTGCAGGACACCCACGTGCAGTGATCCCCCGCCGGTCGAAGATTTTAGAAGGCGTGGGGGTCATGGCAGTTCGCCCCTTCTTCATTCGCTGTCCTCTCCCGCGTCCGAGAGCTCCTGCTTGACGAGGTGTTTTTTCATGTAGACGCCCAGTTTTTGGACGTACTCCCACTTGGTCTCGCGCAGCATCCACACGTGCGTGCGCGGAGAGGTCCCGGAGGCGGCGTCAGAGCCCTCCCAGTGGCTGGCCCACTCGTCCGCTTCGGCGTCCGTGGCGAAGTGCTGGAGGTGCAGCTGCTCGTAGGCTTTCCACCAGATTTCGTGCGCGGCGCCGAAGCTCGGCCGGGTCCGCAGCTGCGGCCGCACCTCGGCGACCTCTTGCTCGTTGCCGAACCGGTTGAACCACGGCTTCCAGGTGCCGCTGAGGTGCATCCCGACGACCGACGGGCTGTGGCTGTGCTGCGATGAATACTTGTCGCCGAGGAACACGACACGCCCGTCGATGAAGTAGCGCATGACCAGCCCATCCCTCCCGTTCGGCGACCGGAACTTGTACTTGTCTTCCTTCGAGTTGTACTGCTTCCTATAAAACTCGAGCAGCTCCTGCAGCAGCTCAGCGCTCGGGCGGAGAACCATCGCTCCTGTGGAAGGGGGGAAATCTTAGTTGGGTAGTAGGGGGGAAAGTCTTTGTTGGAAGAGGTGGTAGGGGAAGATTATAAAAGTTCATTGGACGTGGCGCTCTCGGGTGCTGCCCGCGGCTCCTGATTTCTTCCAGGCCTTCTTGCATGTTGTGCCCGCAATGAAGTGCCAGCTTGGAGCTGTTACGAACAAGAGGAATCCATCTCATTCCAAGCACGTTCTTGCAAACCTCGTCGCTTCAGCTTGGCACCCGGTTGCTGTTGCATCCTTCCACAAACGGGACGAACCCGCGGTTTACAAAGACAACACACGGCCTCCAGTGGCGCAAGCACCACGCGCCTTTAAAATTGAACAAAATATTCTCTTTTCTAAACAACATCTTCGTCGAAGAAGACTCAACGCCAGCATCAATCATGCTGATGAGGCAGTGTTAGGTCTGACTCACAGCACCTTCAATCTGAGCCCAGACCTAAACCTGCACTGACAATCCCGCATGTGTCCTCAGAGCCAATCCTTTTCCCGAAGTTACAGATCCAGTTTGCCGACTACCCTTACCTGCTGAAGCGAGGAGGGGGGTAAATCTTACTTGAATGTTCGGACAGAACACTACCTCTCATGCACGAACGATGCTAGCATCAAGTCTTCTTCGACGAAGATGGTCACTATTTTATTTCCCTTCACTGGGATGGCTGCTGTGTCGAACCTAGCTTCTTCGTATCACATGCGGAGAGAGAGAGAGAGTGGAGAGAAACGACAGTGAGGGTTTGGAGGAGGACGCGGCGTGCGTCGGGGCCCGTGAGGAAGCACCGGCCACCTTGCTAGATAAAACCTGCCTTGGAAGAGGCACCTTACTACTCGCGGGGGTAGGCACCCCTGCTGAGGCCCTCTTCCGTGTGCCTCCACGCGGAAGGAACACTAGGCTTTTCAAAGGCCGCGGAGGTCAGCGGACCGGAGCTACCGGAGAGGGTGTATGTGCGTTGTGTGGTAACCTGATACGTGTGTGTGCGATGATGTGGGTTTGTGTGGCAGCCTGATACGTGTGCGCTGGCTGTTACACGAGCTTGATGCTCCGCATGGATGCTTGGTGCCGCGTGCCGTGGGCACCGCCCGCTGCACACGGGGATTCGTTTGCGACAATAAAACCTCGGAGGGAAAAAGACTGCGTGTTTATCCCATTCAAGAAAATAAATACAAAAGTGGCAAAAGGGAGTGTATGACTCCGTAAGTAGGGTATGTAACCTTTGAGAGACTCTGTAGTACTGCTAATGGTATGTGTATCCGTATGCACCACGTAGCATGTGCATGGGTACACACGTAGCATTTACATGGGCACACACGTACGGATGCATAGTAGGCGGGCAAAACGAACCACAGAGAGGAAGAAACACGCACCGGTGTGGAAGTAGCCCTTGCTGCTGTGCCCCGGCACGGCACCAATCCAGTGGAGGTCAGGCGGGAGGCGTGTATCGAAGATGGAGTCCGGGTTCTTCAGGATGACGATGTCCGCGTCCAAGAAGGCGACGACGGCGTAGTCCGTGAGGTTGTACAGGTAGAACTTGTCGAACGTGGTGCCCCAGCTGGTGCCGGGGATGACCCGCGACAGGCTCTGGCCGTCGGGGATGGCGTGCACCGCGTCGAAGACGCTACGCAGCCGCTCCCTATTGGAAACGTGCACCCGGGGCGCGACCAACACAACGACTTCGCAGGCTGACTTGCGCTGTCTCACGAATGCACTGTGCTCCCGCAGCGTCCACCCCAGCACGAGGGCACCGTCGACGTACTTATCGTTGCCGACGAACGTGACGTAGGCCGCTTTTCCTTCACCGGGCCGACCGCTCCACGCAGGCGCTGCGACGCCCTCAAACGGAGGTGGCGACCAGGGGCCCTTGGGCGGGGGTGGCTTCGGGGTGCTGTCGTCGTCGTCCGCTTGGGTCTGCTTCTTCTGCTTCTTCTTCTTTTTCGCGCCGCTTCCCTTCTGTTTTTCCTTCGTGCCGGGCTTCTTCTTTTTCTTCGGCTCCCTCGGTTTGTGGGCGGTGTGTTCGGCGCTGCCCGTTCTCAGCTTGCTTTCGAGTTCTGCGTCGCTCCCCGGGTCTGAGTCCTCTTCTCCTTCATCGGATTCTTCGCTGTCGGCTTCTTCGGCCTCTAGCGCGTCGGATTTACGGTGGAGGTGGTCGTTCCTCTTTCTCAGCCTCAGCTCCTTCGTAGAAACGACGCTAATGCTGCCCATCGCCACGCAGAGGACGCCTATCACCACCAGCATGCCGAGAAGCAGCAGCTTGAACGGCACCCGGCTCTTCGCAGAGCCGGCGGGGGGTCGCATCGTGGGGCCTTCGGTGTTTTCTATCCCGCAATGCCCATGGCACGGGGGGAAAATGTTTCTTGGGTTTGAAGAGCGCGTGGTGCTTGCACCACTGAGGCCAGGTGGGGGGGGATGGGCGGCCTGAGGTGAAATTATATCTCTCTAAGGATCAACTTGCTCGTCATCCCCTGTGTCCCTCTGTGTAGGTACAGTCAGTACAGTCACATAGACCGCCAACGCGGTGTGCGATGCAATGCACACCCCCGCTCTAGGTCAGTGATGGGTGCGCACGCGTGCGCACCGATTTTCAAAAAAGTGAGCACGGCCGCACGACTGCGCACGGCTAAGCCAAACGGAGTGCGCACGGCCGCGGCGCAGTGAAGCCAAACGGTGCCCACGCATGCGCACCAATTTTAAAAAAAGGTGCGCACGGCCGCACGGCCGCACGGCTGCGCACGGCTAAGCCAAACGGAGTGCGCACGGCCGCACGGCGCAGTGAAGCCAAACGGTGCGCACGCATGCGCACCAATTTTAAAAAAAGGTGCGCACGGCCGCACGGCCGCACGGCTGCGCACGGCTGCGCACGGCTAAGCCAAACGGAGTGCGCACGGCCGCACGGCGCAGTGAAGCCAAACGGTGCGCACGCGTGCGCACCGATTTTCAAAAAAGTGAGCAGTGAAGCCAAGCGGTCCGCACGCGTGCGCACTGACTTTCAAAAAAGGTGCGCGCGGCCGCACGGCTGCGCGCGCACCGATTTTCAAAAAAAGTGCGCACGGCCGCACGGCCGCACGGGGCAGTGAAGCCAAACGGTGCGCACGCATGCGCACCAAAAAAAGGTGCGCACGGCCGCACGGCTGCGCACGGCTAAGCCAAACGGAGCGCGCGCGTGCGCACCGATTTTCAAAAAAAGTGCGCACGGCCGCACGGCTGCGCACGGCGCAGTGAAGCCAAACGGTGCGCACGCGTGCGCACCGACTTTCAAAAAAGGCGTGCACGGCCGCACGGCATGTCGTGCGCACCCATCACTGCTCTAGGTGAGGTGTGCATCCGATTCGACGCACGTCCTCGCAGTTCTCAGTGCAGCAAGCCTGTCGAGAAGCCTTCCGACTCTTACTTTGCTTTCATGCCAACTTTTGGACTCAATAACACCGCAATAGTTTGTTTTCTAATCAGAGCGGGGACGAACCCATCGGTCGAACACGCAGCATATTCCGTATGGGTTCGCTACGCAACCAACTTGCGACAGCAGACAGTACGTGCGGCACGAGCAGGTTCTTCTTTTCCATCAGCCGCATGACGACAAGGTAGCAGAAAGAAGGTGTATCGTATAGTCTTCAACGCATGTGAGCACGGGTTAGACCTTCGGTCGATGCGACCGCGCGAGGAGGGAAGAGGGGGGAAACGATCGTGGGCAGGGGGCAAGCATGCGCCGCACAGTTTTTTGATAGATCTGCAGGGCTCGCCCGCACTAAAAGGCCGATGCACACCGTGCCGCTGCTATAAGGCTCGAGTGCATGCTGAATCGTGGGGTCCGTGTACTTAAAAGTTCCCAGTGCACTGCGTATTCATGTCAGGAATTGAAAAAAGATAATCGCACTGGAATTTTCCCCGGACCCCGACCACTTTCACCTGGGGTGCTAGTCTCAAGTGTCCACAAACAGGAAACACATGAGGTAAGAGTTTGAACCGTCGTAAGACAGGTTGCGGTTACTCATACGTCTTCCGTAGATCGTACCCCTTCTCGACGAGGAATAGTTGTCGCTTGGCGGCATGATACAGTGCCGCCAAACCGCAGCTGAGTACCTTCCTTGTCGTTCGTTTGCGGTTTCGCCCTGTCTTTCCCTACGGTATCTCTTGCATTCTCGATAGCGGTCAGAGCTCGTCACGCGGACACAGGTCTGAACTTGAGACTGAAGTTCTTTTGTCGGTATTTCGTGTGACTTTCTTGTATTCGTGGGTCACGTGGAAGCGGCGAGTAGAAATAGGTTGTTCTACAGCGGCAGGCGGTCACGCGGCAATAGCCCTCGACTGAGGAGGGCTCGTCTGTTGAGGTAGACATCTGCCGTGCGAAGCAGGGAAAATAAAGCCGGCAAGGCCACTCCTCTTGTTGCTTTTGGGGGCCAGGACTTCAACTGCACGGTAGGCGAATCAGGCTGCAATAGCTCTCGAAGGGGGGGTGAGCTCAGCAACGATGTTTAGGTCATGGCTCCTCTTTTGCCTTCTCTCACAGCTGCTACCTACAACGGCAGGCAAACCAATCTGGGCTAGGTCTTGATCGGGGTAGTGCATGCCTCTTTCTGTGTCCTTCCTTTCCCAGTCGAGCTCCGGAAAGCGATGGGTTCTCCGAGATGTTGCCTACAAACAGGTCTTGATCGGGGTAGAGCAGGCGACTGTCCGCCACGAAGTGTCTCGAACTAGGCGGGCAAGGTCAGGCCTCCTCCTTTGCTTCCTTTCCCAACCTTGCTCCGGAAGGCCATGGCTTCTTTGAGGTGCTCAACAACGGCAGGCGAACCAATCTGGGCTAGGTCTTGATCGGGGTAGAGCAGGCTATCCGCCACGACGTGTCTCGGGACAATGCCATGCCTCCTCCTTTGCCTCTCCTTTCCCAGTCGAGCTCCGATAGGCCATGACGTCTTTGAGGTGCTCAACAACGGCAGGTGGTTCGCCTAGCAACAACTCTTGGCCGGGGGTGTGCTCGCAGTGGTAGGCGATGATGTCCTCCCTGATGAAGTCGTACCCCTTCTCGACGAGGAACAGCTGCCGCTTGGCTCCGAACCGCGGCTCCTCGGTGTCGTCGGAGAGCAGCGAGTAGAAGTAGGCGTCCGGGTATCCCTCCTTCGCCAACGGGTTGCGCTGCTTGGGCTACGACACGCGGCCGAAGTCTTGGGCAAGGTCATGCCCCCTCCTTTGTCTTTCCTTTAGTCGAGCTCCGGAAGGCCATGACGTCTTTGAGGTGCTCAACAACGGCAGGCGGTTCGCCTAGCAACAGCTCTTGGCCGGGGGTGTGCTCGCAGTGGTAGGCGATGATGTCCTCCCCCCGGACCGTGATGAAGTCGTACCCCTTCTCGACGAGGAACAGCTGCCGCTTGGCTCCGAACCGCGGCTCCTCGGTGTCGTCGGAGAGCAGCGAGTAGAAATAGGCGTCCGGGTCACCTTCCTTCGCGAACGGGTTGCGCTGCTTGGGCCGCGATACGCGGCCGAACCGCTGCGTCTCCTGGCACCGGCTGCCGAAGTGCGCGCCCACCTCGATGATGACATTGGCCTCGGGCAAGTCGATGCTGGTGTCCCCGACGCGCGAGAAGAGGATCGTCGCGCCGCTTTTGGCGCCTTTGAACGCGTTCAGGATGTTGATTTTTTCGTCGTCCTTCGTCGACCCCGAGATCATCGGCCGCCCGAGGGCGGTTTCCAAGTACTTCAGCACGAAGATGCTGTCGCAAAACACCAACACCTTGTCCCCCTGCGACTCGTGGAACAGCACCAGCGCCTGGCAGCACCGCAGCTTGCCCGGGTTCGCCGTGCCGATCAACTCGCGCTTCTGCTTCCGCGCGACGTTGTTTTCGGTAGTCGATTTCGTGGTCAGCTCCTTGAACTTCTCGCCGAATTCAACGCTCAGCGGGCACATGACTTCGACGCACGCGACGCGGGCTAGGAATCCGGCGTCGGTCAGCCGCCGCCAGTCGGCTTCCTCGTAGAACGTCACGGGCGATATCAAGTACGAGAGGTTCGTCAGCTTGCCGTCCTCGCGGAGCGGCGTGGCCGTGAGGCCGACGATGCACTTCGCGTTGAACTTGCCCATCGCCTTCGTAAACGTCGCCGTCGGGACGACGTGGACTTCGTCGAGCACGACAAGCCCCCACCGCCGGACCTCTATCTGAAGCCGGCCGATCGTGCTCCTCGTCGCGCTCCCCTTGTCGATGCCGAGGATGCTGTACGTGGTGAGGACGCAGTTCATGTCGTTGGCGATGGCGTGCTTCAGGGAGAAGACGCCCATTTTGAACCCGTCCTCGGCGGTGCAGAACTGCCGGATCGACGCCTGCCACTGCGCGATCGAAGTCAGCGAGTTGCAGAGGATGAGGGTCGTTTTGTTGATCTTCGCGGCCAATGCGATGCCAGTCAACGTCTTCCCACTCCCGCACGGAAGCACGATCATACCGCTCCCAGCGTGATTATGACGAATGATGCTCGACAGCGCTTGCCGTTGATGCTGATGGAGCCGGACCTCCTTCTTTAACCGAAGCTTTAGAGGTCCCGTCTTCGTGTCGCCTTTCGGACAGTACCACACATTATACGGCACCTTCGTTTCCAGCTGTTTCGAGCGAAAGCGCATGACGGCTTCAGTTGTAACAGGGTCCTTCAGTTTCACCAGAGTCACGCACGGCGGCGGTTCACCGCAGCCCTCTACCTTTTCGTCCGCGCACAGCTTCTTCACGAGAGGAGCCCACTTCTCGTCGGACTCTTCGATCAGGTCGATCTTTCGCAGGTACGAAAACATGTCGGCCAGCGCGCTCGGGCAGTCCGGCGACGCGGCGACAAACGTTTTTCCGCCCGTGTGGATCTGCAGGTTGATAAGGCTTCTGAAGTTCGGCCAGGAACCTGGGCCGGGCACGGCCGTAGAGAGACAGGGAACGCTTAGTTTAGTTTCTCTCGCGGTTCGTGCCCCCCAACAAGGGGAAACAAGGACAACACAATGCTGCAGCGTCAACGTGGACGTCCTTTTTTTAGATAGAGTTAAAGTTCGCTTCTAACTGATCGCATATCTGTGGTAGTAGCAGTTGTTTGAATTTGTAATTGCAGCAACAATCTGTGTCGATAGACGGCACAAGCCGCCACAGACTACCTCTTTGCACGCGTCGTGTCATGCGTCGGTCGCTTCTTGCCCCGCGTACTGTTTGTCTCCGGTACGCTTCACGTCCGAGGTGCAGTTTGATGACGGGGAATCACCAGATGACTGTAGTTTGCTGCTTTAGAGGACGACGACGAACTCCGTCAGAATTCGGGCCAGGCCAACTACTTCCTCCAGCGAAGCTGAGCCCGCTGGCCTCCTAGCGCAACGTGCCAAGCACATAAACTAAGGGTGGAAGGACCGCAGGATCCGTACATCCTGGGACGTGTGCGGGCAGAACCCGGAGCGGAAACACGCATCCCGTGTCGACGGATCACCCCTGTATGGGCGTGCTCTGGTGGGCTGGCGTGTGGTGCCCACACCCACATTACCCACTCGCGCACTAACCCACCACTCACACCCACCTCACTCACACCAACCCACACCACACTATGCACACCACACATCTCGAAGTGTCTGCCAGGACGAGTTGCGAAGTTGGTCGAAGAGTTGCGCATGTTGAACACGACAGGCCATATGCGGAGACGGATATACCTGTGCCTTCGAACGTGAAAAGCGAAAACGCCCGCCCGCTTGAGCGGCTGATGCAACTTAATGCTTAACATCCTCTTTAGAATAGTAAGTTGTCTTCTGCTCCAAATTGAGAAATTGTGCGTGTTTGACGTCCTTTTTTCCTTTTTCGGGTAGATAATCATGCGTGGCTGACGTCCTTTGATAGCGAAGCTTAGCTCCCCTTTTAGGATGTGAGAATTTGCGTCGTATATGACGTCCTCTTTGAGAGCCTGTTGTTCTCTCTTTCAGAGTTATAGTTCGCTTGAGAATCCGGGATTTTAGAGTCTCCGGGTGACCTTCGTCGAATAGGTTCATTTAAAGCTAATACGTACTGGGTGGGTTTGGGGGGGGGGCATGCATGGCTTTTTTCGAGTACACTTTACTTGCTTGTCAGGTTCGAAACAATTTGTGACCGACACCAAATTCTCGCCAGGTTAGGTGAGTGTTCTTGGGCTCCCCACGTCTTACAAGTTGAGCAGGAGTTGTCCTGTAAAAACCGTACCGGTCCATTGTTCGCACCATGGCTCTGAGTAGAGAAGAGTGTAGAATAGCTCAGAGAGGTTTGCGGGTAGAAAAGAACGTTGCGCTTTTCGAAGTGCGTGGCGTCGTCGCTCTCGGTAGCAATAATAAAATCCTCACTCCTATGCTTGTGTCTGTCACTCTCGTCCACCGCTCCTGCTACTTTGCAAGCTACTTTGTTTCTCTGGACGGATTGGAGCGGCAAACCTGTCGTTCGGATTATTATTAGTCTTCAAAGAAACAAGTTTCTTTTCCTACTATAGGGGGGCCCACGCAAGGCAAGCTACAATGGGGCAATTTGGGACAAAAATTGTGAGGGCTTTTTTACCGCGTTTCAGCTGGAAAACTCATGCAAAACCCCCGAAAAACACTACTGTGGAGTAGTTAGGGTGGTAGGAAGGTGGTTCAGCCCTCGGATCGAACACCTTCTCAAAGAATTTCCAGCTCGGCACAGTGTCCCCTGGGCAATTACCATGGAAAAAGGGGGATTTCACAGGAAAGTAGATCTAATCGCGCATTCGAGGGAGATGCTTCATGCAAAACCCCCAAAAAAATACGACTGTGGAGTAGCTAGGGTGGTAGGAAGGTGGTGCAGCCCTCGGATCGAACATCTTCTCAAAAATCTCCTGCTCGGCACAGTGTCCCCTGGGCAATTACCATGGAAAAAGGGGAATTTCACAGGAAAATAGATCTAATCGCGCATCCGAGGAGATGCTTCATGCAAAACCCCCCAAAAAACACGACTGTGGAGTAGTTAGAGTGGTAGAAAGGTGGTTCAGCCCTCGGATCGAACATCTTCTCCAAAACTTCCTGCTCGGCGCAGTGTCTCCTGGGCAATTACCATGGAAAAAGGGAACTTCACAGGAAAGTAGATCTAATCGCGCATTCGAGGGAGATGCTAGGCCAAATTTTCGGAGAAACGAAACGAAGTTGGCTATTTGAGGAATATGGAACTGGAATTCTGGAGAAAATGGCTTTTTTGCCGCAGTTTCTTTTTGCCGGCTTGCTAAATAATGGTTTCCATGCCGTACAAGGAAGACCAAGCCAGCCGTTTCCTGTGTCACATCGTTTTCCGGATGCCTCGATAAGTAGCATGCCATGCAAGACGGAGCCGGCTCTTTCGCAAACCACCAAAAGCCAAGGGACAGAACAGGGCACGTTTTCAGAGGGGCTTCCCCGGCGTAGTTCGCTTCCTCCTCGGTAAGGTGGAGGACGGGCCCTGCGAGGCACGGGCACGCTTCTTCTTTTCTTTTGCTTCGCCCCGAGACTGCTCGTTCTTTGCCATCATGGTTCGAACTTCTTCTTCGAGCTCTCCAAAGTGAGGACTCAGCAACTCGACCAGGACATCCTTCTTCGAACGTTGAGTTGGCTGAGCTGCTTCACACACTTTGGCTAACTCCAAGAGCTGGCTCAGATACAAGGACTCGAGGGCACTAATTTGAGACTCTTCTTTTGTCACTGTATCATGCTCTTCGGCAAAGTCGTGTTTGCGATCTTCCGAGCTATCCCACCCCTCTCTAGATGGTGCCTTTTGCAATTTCCTGAGCTACCGAGCTACCACCCTCTAGGACGCGCTTTTTGAAATTTTCCGAGCTATCCCACCCTATACAACGCGCTTTTTGCAACTTCCTGAGCTATCCCACCCTCTAAAATGCATTTCTTGCGATTTCCTGAGCTATCCCACCCTCTAGGACACGCTTTTTGCAATTTTCCGAGCTATCCCACCCTCTACAACGCGCTTTTTGCAGTTTCCCGAGCTATCCCACCCTCTGGAACGCGTTTTTTGCAATTTCCCGAGCTATCCCACCCTCCAGGTGACGATTCTTGCGATTTCCTGAGCTATCCCACCCTCTACAACGCGCTTTTTGCAACTTCCTGAGCTATCCCACCCTCTACAACGCGTTTTTTGCGATTTCCCGAGCTATCCCACCCTCTAGATGGTGCCTTTTGCAACTTCCTGAGCTATCCCACCCTCTACAACGCGCTGTTTGCAACTTCCTGAGCTATCCCACCCTCAACAATGCGTTTTTTGCGATTTTCCGAGCTATCCCACCCTCTACAACGCGCTTTTTGCAGTTTCCCGAGCTATCCCACCCTCTGGAACGCGTTTTTTGCAATTTCCCGAGCTATCCCACCCTCCAGGTGACGATTCTTGCGATTTCCTGAGCTATCCCACCCTCTACAACGCGCTTTTTGCAACTTCCTGAGCTATCCCACCCTCTACAACGCGTTTTTTGCGATTTCCCGAGCTATCCCACCCTCTAGATTGCAACTTCCTGTGCTATCCCACCCTCTACAACGCGCTGTTTGCAACTTCCTGAGCTATCCCACCCTCAACAATGCGTTGTTTTTGCGATTTTCCGAGCTATCCCACCCTCTACAACGCGCTTTTTGCAGTTTCCCGAGCTATCCCACCCTCTGGAACGCGTTTTTTGCAATTTCCCGAGTATCCCACCCTCCAGGTGACGATTCTTGCGATTTCCTGAGCTATCCCACCCTCTACAACGCGCTTTTTGCAACTTCCTGAGCTATCCCACCCTCTACAACGCGTTTTTTGCGATTTCCCGAGCTATCCCACCCTCTAGATGGTGCCTTTTGCAACTTCCTGAGCTATCCCACCCTCTACAACGCGCTGTTTGCAACTTCCTGAGCTATCCCACCCTCAACAATGCGTTGTTTTTGCGATTTTCCGAGCTATCCCACCCTCTACAACGCGCTTTTTGCAGTTTCCCGAGCTATCCCACCCTCTGGAACGCGTTTTTTGCAATTTCCCGAGCTATCCCACCCTCCAGGTGACGATTCTTGCGATTTCCTGAGCTATCCCACCCTCTACAACGCGCTTTTTGCAACTTCCTGAGCTATCCCACCCTCTACAACGCGTTTTTTGCGATTTCCCGAGCTATCCCACCCTCTAGATGGTGCCTTTTGCAACTTCCTGAGCTATCCCACCCTCTACAACGCGCTGTTTGCAACTTCCTGAGCTATCCCACCCTCAACAATGCGTTGTTTTTGCGATTTTCCGAGCTATCCCACCCTCTACAACGCGCTTTTTGCAGTTTCCCGAGCTATCCCACCCTCTGGAACGCGTTTTTTGCAATTTCCCGAGCTATCCCACCCTCCAGGTGACGATTCTTGCGATTTCCTGAGCTATCCCACCCTCTACAACGCGTTTTTTGCGATTTCCCGAGCTATCCCACCCTCCAGATGACGATTTTTGCGATTCCTGAGCTATCCCACCCTCTACACCGCGCTAATCACAATTTCCCGAGCTAACCCACCCTCTAGGTGGCGCGTTTTGCAGTTTCCTGAGCTATCCCACCTTCCACACCGCATTATTTGCAAACTCTTGAGATAGACTGGCACCACCATAAGTGGATTTTTGGATGGTGAAAGAGGTCGCCAAAATGCACGAGCTGTCCAAAATATGGCATTACACCTAGAAAAAATGATGTTTTCGGGAGGAAGGTGTGGGTTTTTAGCTCAAAACCCATGATTGCGAAAATCTCAAAAAAATGGTATCTGGGCAAAAAAAACGCCAAGTGCATTTCCCCAGTAAACCGTCCATGAAAAGTACGATGTTCATCTGGAGGCTCGAAAATCAGCCAATCTGGGGAGGAAAGATGTGGGGCAACATCCGGGGAACATGTATAAAGGCAACAAAGTTTTCCACGGCACGAAAAGCTTGAGCAACCACCTCTTTTAATTTTTGTCCCAAAAAAAGGGGGTACGTGGGCCCCCCTACCTACTACAAAAAAGGGCTTTTTATCTAATAGCCACCTGCTAACTTTTTATTTAGCTTATAGCCACCTAAAGTAAAACTTTTTAATTAGCTTATAGCACTTTCAAATCTTTTTATTTAGCTTATAGCCACAAAAAACTTTTTATTTAGCTTATAGCCACAAAAAACTTTTTATTTAGCTTATAGCCAGGAGGTCCTGAAAAATTTTTTTTTAGCTTATAGCCACCTGGTTAAAACTTGGTCGAATTTTTTGGTCAAAATTTTTTGGTCAAAAGTTTTTGGTCAAAAAATTGGCCAAAAAATTTGGTCAAAAAAAATCGGTCAAAAAAAATCGGTCAAAATTTTTGGCCAAAAATGTTGGTCAAAAAAAATCGGTCAAAAAATTTGGCCAAAAAAAAATCGGTCAAAAATTTTGGTCAAAATTTTGGGTCAATTTTTTTGGTCAAAAATTTTTGGCCAAAAAATTTGTTCAAGAAAAATCGGTCAAAATTTTTGGTCAAAAAAATTGGTCAATTGTTAGCCAATCTGAGAAAAATCACACACGGAATTCGAACCCAGAAAACCCTTTGCCGTGCTGTGCCAGCTACTGGAGTGGCCACACCTATTTGCACACGTTCATCTTCGCTGCAGGTAGGGGTTTTCGGGCCCACCCGGAGCGAGTCCAACCTTCTCCACGTCTTATCATCTCATCACTCGAAACAGTCGTATCATCTTATCATTGCTTGACTTTTTGGAGTCTGATACTCGAAACAGTCTAGATAGGGTCACCCACGTGTGTTTACGCCCGAAGGCTACATAAGAACCGACTTGAAAAATCGTCCACAAAGAGCTTGCCGCCGTTTGCGTTAAAGAGAGTGTCATCGAAAAGTACCCTGGTCTGAACTCTGCGAGCTATGTATCATGTTTCCCGGTTTCTCTTTCAGCACCCGTATGCTCGCAACATTTATGCCCGGTACTTCCAGTCTTTTAGCGTGTTGCACCCCTTGCTCCCACTACGGCCGTCCAGATGCCGCCGGGTTGCAGGAATCTGATAGTCCCTGTCACGAACACCGCCACGAACTCGCTGACGAAGAAGGTTGTTGGAGGTCAAGAGAGTTAACAACGCAATGGTTGCCAAAGTGTTGCGCCGCAAGTCGGCAGTCGCAAATCGGCAGAAAGGGGGTCCAAGTAAACGAGACCTAGGCAAAGTTGAAATGGGATGAGATTAGACGCTACCCCAGAATCACCTTGACTCCCCCAAACGTATCCCACACATTGAAGCTTAAAACTTGCAACTGGAAACTTGAGTTCGAATCCAAATCGCACAGTTGTCACAGTCAATGGCTGGGTAAATGGTTCGAATCCCGCCATGGGTGTGTTCTCAGGGATTGGAGTCTGATTGTAGACCAAAAAATCTGACCAAAATTTCGGCCAAAATTTTGACCAAAAATTTGACCAAAAATTTGACCAAAAATTTGACCTAAAATTTGACCAAAAATTCGACCCAAAAATTTGCAAAATGTGGCTCGAAGCTAATAAAAAAGTTTTTTGTGGCTATAAGCTAAATAAAAAGTTTTTTGTGGCTATAAGCTAAATAAAAAGTTTCAGGCCCTCCTGGCTATAAGCTAAATAAAAAGTTTTTTGTGGCTATAAGCTAAATAAAAAGTTTCTTGGTGGCTATAAGCTAATTATCCCTACAAAAAAATAGTAGAATTTGCGTGCTTGACGTCCTTTGTTCGTATAGTGCTTCTCTCTTTTAGATTGCTAGAATTTGCGTGTTAGACGTCCTTTTACTATGGCAGGATGCCAAAAGGGGGTGGGGAGGGTTTGGGCAGCTAGATGCTGGCGAAGTACTATGCTGTGCATGTGGGGCATGCGACCTATACCGTATCCATGAGAATGCAATGCATCGTAGTAAACTACACAGTGCCTGCCGACAACTGCAGTGATCACGCCAGGATTCCAAACTCGGAGGGGTTTGTGGTCGAGTTCGACCACAAAATATAGGAAAGGGGGTCCCCTCCTGGAAGCTCTAGCGCTCCAGGAGGACGGAAGGATCCCTACCTCTCCTGTTGGTAATGTGATGGTCAACCACGCATGAAATGAAAATCAAAGACTGGCAAATGAAAGAGACTGGTGTTCATAAGGCAAGAACGCTAATCACTAGAGTGAGTGAATCACAGTCTGAATCGGAGCATGCGGAGCGGGTGTGTCGTCGTCATGGGCCGTCGCGAACGGCCCAAGCACCGCACCTGACGCACCACGTTTCAGATTGCATCGGAAACGGAGAGAGAGAGAGAGAGAGAGAGAGAGAGAGACGAGTTAGGGTGCAGGGACCACCTCTCCGGGGTTCCGGTCTCCTCACTTCTCGGATAAATATGGCGGTGCACAAACCGTCTTCTGCTCAATGCGAACACAGCAGAAGATCTTGACCGTGGCACGTCCACGTGTGTTATCGGTGCTGAGTGGCAGTCCCACAACAACAACAACAACAAAGCACCCTGAACACACTTGCCTCACGCCCAGAAGAATGCTCTACGCGGGATTTCTGTTCCCGCTGAGCTTGTGAAAACGAAGCGGCGCATACCAAGAAGGGGTGCTGGTTCACGGTGCGCATTTCGGTGTGCACCTCGGGCGGGAGGGTCGCCGTCGATCCCGCGCCCGCGCGGGGCTTCTTGGCGGGGGGAGGCGTCGGCGAATCGCCTGACTTCTTCCGCTTCGCCCCTCCCCGCTGCTTCGCGGGCGCCGGTTCGAGCGTGATCAGATCGTCGAAGTTTTGATCGAGGATATCTTCGCCGGGTTCGAAGGACGCCTCGCAGTTATCGGCCGTGACGTCCGTCAATTCAATGACGGTGTCCTCGGCGTCCACGTCATGTTGACTCACGGCTTTCTCGTCTTCTTCTTCTGCTTCGACGGCGGGTTCTACGGCTTCAACGACTTCAACGGCTTCAACGGCTTCAACGGCAGGAGGAGGGGTTGATTCCGGTTTGTTCTGTACGGGTACGGCAAGCGCGTCTCCCCAAGGATCGTCCTCCTTGTCGTCCTCTGCGGCATAGACTTGGCCCCCTCCGCAGTCCTGGAACGAACCATCCACCCAGTCGGCGGGGAAGTCGTCCGCCTCCTCTACGTCCATCGGCTTTTTTTGTTGTCGGCTTATTTTCCTTTCTTTTCTTTCCTGGCAGAAAAACGGATTCTCGTCGGTTGGTACGGAGAGGGCTGTGCTTTGAAACATTTTTCCGTGATGCGAATGCGGAACCAAACCTAGCTGCTGCCAGCCCATCGCACGTGCCTGTTGCTGCACCTGCGGCAGCGCGCGCTCGCGCGAAACACTGCAACGTGGCACGGGGTTGTTTCCGGCTTGTTTTGCTGTCCATCAGGATTATGTGTACTGGTCCGCATTGCTGCCCCCCAAACCTTGCCTCGTTGTGCTTGCTAACAAGAAGGGTTCGACGGCAAAACCCGCAAACACTAGACAGCAGCCCCGTCCTCCCTGTCGCCCGTCAAACCGGAGTGCTCGTCCTCTGCAGCTGGTCTTGCCCCCCCGAGCTCGGTTCTGGACTGTTTTGAGTTTTAAGGATCCGTGTGTTGTGTCTGCGTCGACCAGTAAAAGCGGGTTGGTGTCCTTTCCTTGGGTGGGTGTAGCTGGTACCTGTGTGGTCGTCTGTTGGGTGGTCTTTGGTCTTTGCAGCTGTGTTTGTATACTTTTGCACGTACTCAGCTGGACGTCGCGCCTGACTTCGTGTTTCTGATTGAACACTACTTTCAAACAAAGTATGCCACGTTTCGCAAGTCCAGTATCTACTGCGCATCAGACCCGGCGTGCTTTATGTGGCGTGCAAGGGCAAGCCCGTTGTGCACGCTCCCATCTGCTCCTGCGGGTGGGTAGTGTGTGTTGCATCGCCACACCCCACAAGATCTGCAAAGAAGTCTGCACGCTTCGTTCATGTGTGCACCCCACTCGGGTCCAAAGCCAGCCTTTCAGCCAGCCAACCCGGCCCAGCTGGGTGAGAGCCAACCCAGCAGAGCAGCCCAGCCCGCTAATGCGTTCGCCGACCTGATGAGTCTCATGCTTCTGCAATTCCCATTGACTATCGCGCCTGGCCACGGTCTTCATCGTTCCCAGAGTCAAGACATCCACCGATAAGTGCAGTTGACGTCACCCTCGATCAACCGCAGTTGAGCCGAGGGGAACAGCTCTTTTGCCTTTCTGATTGCTCGGGATTTTCGATTTCCTTCATGACCATGTTTGAATCCTCGGTTTCCAATCTGTTGCACCGAAGCCAGTGAAGCCGCTCGGAGACTCCTAAAGACGGGCCCGGGTTGTGTGCACGATGGATGAAAAAGTGAGACAAACAGGTCTATTTCAGTATATTGCGAATCAAAGACACTCACACGCACCAGCGGCGCGCAGAGGGAAGGTCCGGCGCGAGGTGCCGGCAGCATGAGGGCAAAAAGACCCACCGGAAAACAGTGGAAGCACGAAGGTGACCTTTTGCTGGCGTTCGCCACGGACTCCTGGGCAGAAGTTCCAGCAGTTTGTTGGGGGGCGTTCCTGAGAGGACAGCTGCGGGGCAGAAGAAACGAAATGAGACGCGTGCAATGCACAGATCCCGAAATGCCAGTCGGGCTCGGGAACTCGCCACTACCAGCACCGCCCGCCCCTCACTCAGCTCTCCACGACGATAAGACATCGAAGCGACACAGCTCCGTCTTCCGATTCCAACAGGAAATGCATATTGTCCTCGCCTCCCGGAAAAGCACACAAGGCGGAGAGGTTTTAACGAGGGGTTGCACATGCAAGGCCACGACCGAGTGCGCTTTCGCTGCGAAGCCCGGATCTAGGCCGCCGCATACCGCGCGGCACGGGATCCGGGAGATTCAGTTCGGCGACTTTCTGCAGCTAGTACCCTGAACCCATAATCTTTGATTTCTCGTTCGGGGAGTGCCGTGGGTGCCAAAATGACTTCCCTCGATCCTGAGACGACATCGTTTACAGCAGTGGACTACGACGGTATCTGATCATCTTGGGCGTTCTGTCAGCCAGGGGCTTTCGGCCTTCGGCCACAGCCCCCGATGCAAGAGAATGAGATTTCGTGTCCGTGGGACACAGACAACACCGCACGTGCAAGTTCGGAACAAGAACGAGAACGCGTTATCTCCGGGGACAGGAGCGTAGCGTGAGCCGCTAACCCCTGCAACTGTATTGAATTGCCTGCTGCAGTCTATCGCTTGTCTAACAGCAGTCTGTCCGGGGTGGACCTCCCAGCGGTCAACCGCAGGATGCAAAACTGTTGCGGTCGAAGTTAGCACAGCACGACCCAACCCCGTTTGTTCTGCCCTGCGGTTAACCGTCTCTACGGGCTCTCGTCTTCTGAAGATCACACTAACGACGCGCGGAGAGTTCACCTGAATGTCCACCCAGCTTCCGCATCATGATTACTTTTTTCCCCCTTATCTGCTTCGAGAGGAAGCACAGCATTTGCAAAGTGGGGCTAGCTTTCGGTTAAACTCAAAAAAAGGATACGGTGCTCAATATGGCGAACAGCGAGCAACTGCACCGACGTTGTCAACAAGGAAAAAAAGGTCCTAACAGGTCGGATGACTAGAGTCACTACAAGAATGCCAGAGAGCGACGAAGGCTTTTGGATCAGACAGAGTTTTGCAGTCACAAGTAGTCATGAAATACAACCTGTTTAGTTAGCACAAGGACTACGTCGCGGTGCGGCGGTGTGCACCGCATCGACTCAAAAGGTACGTAACATCAGTACGTAACATCATCAGCGCGTAGGTAGCATTTGTACGCAACATCAGTGCGTAGGTCCGCAACATCAGTGCGGAACATGAGTACGTCCGTTGGAATCGAGTTCTCATTTGCAGGGCAGGACTGAGCCAGTCTGGCGGTGCTCAAGTTTGGATGAACGTTTTGGTTTTAGGACCTGCCAAAAGAGCCTGTTACTGGAGTGAGTCCCTCGTTGCGGCCCCTCTACATTGCGCAGGGGGGTCAGGTCTCCAGGCTGGTGGGTGTGACCTAGCTATGGTGTGCAGTGCGCTTCGCAGCTACAGCTGCAACCCCAGTTTACCGCGTCGTTGGATCACAGAAGAGTAACGGGCCGGGTGAACCCAGCCTGTCTCACGACGGTCTAAACCCATGTCATGTTCGCAGTTAGTGGGTGAACAATCCAACCCCTGACATAAATATGCTTGTCTAAGTTAGGACGAGCCGACATCGAAGGATCAAAAAGCAGACGTCGCTATGAACGCTGGCTGCCACACGCCAGGGCTTCCGGCTTGTGGCCCTGGTCTCGGCTTAGAGTCCGCCCAGCGGCCGGCACGCGGCTCACACTTCTGGCCGTTGCGCTGGAGCCGCCGGGTCAATTTCGTCCACCTCTTCGTCGTCGTCAAACAGATTGTCGTCATCGTCTTCCTGTGTGGGGAGGGAAATGGTCGCGTCGTTTACATGAGAGAGTAGCGGGAGAAGCGACTAAGCGCGCCCTTCAACGACTTTGTGACATTCTCTTCGAGGGCCCACGGGTAGAAACTACAAAAAGAGCCGCAACTCTGCTGAACCTCTGGGTTGAGCTGAGCAAGAAATGGTCACCCACTGAGAACCTTGCCCGCCGAACTCCGAGAACCGAGGAAGCCGGTAAAAAAGACCGGCGCTTCGTTTGTTTGAGCGTGCCAGTTGATCGTTTTCTCACTTGCATTTACCCCTGTGTCATTTCCGGGTAAGGAACTCTGATCAACCACCAAAACACGCTGTCTACGTCTTTTTAGCCTGCGCAATACGTTGAAGGGCAGGGGCCGAGCTTGACCTGGCGAGGTTTTGGCCAAACTCGGTCAAAGTCGGTCAGCAGTGGTAGTCTAAAATTAGCAAGCAACGTTACCAGCAACACTTCCCACAGCAGCTGGCAGTAGCCTGGGAACCCCAGCTGCACACGCTGCTCTGTTTACGGTGTGCATCAACCCGTCTCAGACCGCAAGACGCCCTGCCACAGTGCTTCATGCGGAAGTGTGGCTTCGGAGCGCCGGTTCTGCCTGCCGAACTAGGCTGGCCAGATCCGAAAAAAGAGGTTGAAAAAAATCTCGGTCAGGGGTCTTTTAAAGAGGGGCCGAGCTTTCTTTGTCAAGCAAGCGAATTTTAGAGTTACATGCAAGTTTGTTTTTACTGGTTCCGATACTGGGTCACAAAGAGGAAGCAAAAGACGCACACCAAATGTGACATAAATCTGCTAAAACACCAGATTGGGAACCAAATCTGCAGTATCAACTAGTGTTGCCTTGCTGGCTTGTGGAGGTGCTGCTCTTGCTGTCGATCTCCAGTGCTGCACAGCATTGCGACAAGCCAAGTATTCCTCCAGCGACGCGTTGTGCAGCCTCCTTGGGTTTGCACAGAATTTTGCAATGTATTTTGCCAGTGTCTCTTCGTCAATGCCTCGTGCCCCCATTTTACACTCCACGCCAACGAAAAGAACAGTTGCCAGATTGTCAGCAGCCAGCTTGCGCAACCTTGTCGACACCAACCGAAGTTTGGAAAACAAGCGCTCCACTGATGCGGATCCCAGAGGAAGGATGGAGGCAAGCTGGAGAAGTTTGCAGGTTGCCGGGTACTTCACGAACAGGTTCCCTGTTGTGAAGCGCTGAATCACAGTGTTGAGATCCGAGAGACCCAACTGACGAATCTCGGCACAAACGCTTGCACACTCAGATATGATGGCAGTTTTGTGCGCTTGGATCCACTTTGGCGGATGCACTGCCGGCGCTTCAAAATCTGGACAGGACAGGTATACTAGTCGGTGATGCCTGGTCCGACTGACATGTAATGGTCAGCAATCGAGGAAAGGGAATCCTGGACACCTGTCCTGTCAGGCTCCATCAAGTACGGTTGAGCAGTTGTTGTGTGGAAGGCCATGAAGGATTCAAATAAATTTGTAAATTTGCAAAAGGAGCCAAAGTTGTCAGCCAGACCCAACAGGGCTGAGAGGGTCGCCCTCCAGCTCCCAGGCCGAGGTTGCTGGACCCAGCTCCCCCCCCCCAAAAAACCTCCCCAAAAATTCAAAATCATAGTTTTTTTTTTTTTTTTTGCCTGACCGACAGGCTATTAGCTTCATTTTCCCTCAGTTTTCCAAATTCCGTCTCAATAGCCAATTTGCTTTTTCCGCTCTGAAATCGAGAAGCCTCCGTCCAGGCCACCCGAACCTTCCAAAAGGGGGGGTCCGGGGGGCTCCGCCCCCCGGCAAACGGTACGGTACATTCAGGTGGAGAAATTAAACATATCGACCAACGTACTGGTGGCACTGTTTGCCATCTGTGTGACTCTCGCCCCGCTCCCCCGGGTGCACACTCCTGACGCCAACAGCCCATTTCAAATTCATCCACCACTCAGATACTGAGTGCTGGTAAATCATTGGCATGAGTAGATGCAGACCGGAGATCACACGGAACAAGGCACTTGTGTCAACTCGGAGAGAATCTGTCAAGAATTCCGGGCTGCTTCTGAGCTTCGTCTCTCTCTCGGCACCCACAGCAGCCCCAAACTTCTGCCAGCCAGCCCACCATGCCCAGCGGCGACCCACCCCTGACCGCCAGCCAGCTGGCACAGCTGGCCTAACCCACGCCTCCACCCGACCCCCACGACTTTTTCATCGAAGGTCGTTTTTTGCACTATTTTTTTTTTTGGGCTTTTTATCTAATAGCCACCTGCTAACTCTTTATTTAGCTTATAGCCACCTAAAGTAAAACTTTTTAATTAGCTTATAGCACTTTCAAATCTTTTTATTTCGCTTATAGCCACAAAAAACTTTTTATTTAGCTTATAGCCACAAAAATCTTTTTATTTAGCTTAGGGTAGACGGTTTTTTTTTTTTGGCCCATGTCCGTCGGCCCACAGAAATTTACGCGCGCGCGCGCAAAAAAAAAACTTTTCAGAAAAAAAAAAACTTTTGCCACAAGACTTTCTGCTACTGGATGCCACACCGTATGTACCGGCTACACACCGCTTCATACCGTGTGTACCGGCTACACACCGCTTCACACCGTATGCCGGCTACACACCGCTTCACACCGTATGTACCGGCTCTACCTACCGCTTCACACCGTATGAACCGGCTCTACCTACCGCTTCACACCGTATGAACCGGCTCTACCTACCGCTTCACACCGTATGTAGCGGCTCTACCTACCGCTTCACACCGTATGAACCGGCTCTACCTACCGCTTCACACCGTATGTACCGGCTCTACCTACCGCTTCACACCGTATGTACCGGCTCTACCTACCGCTTCACACCGTATGTACCGGCTCTACCTACCGCTTCACACCGTATGTACCGGCTATACTACTGGCCGGTCCGCTGTTGGCACTTTTGTGCCCGTTGTTGGTGGAATTCCTGGACGATGAGCTCAAAGATGAATGTGGTGAGCTTGATGTGTCCGAGGGGTTGCGGTGGCAGTCTAGAGTTCAACAGTTCCATAGTCGAAGGCTGCAGAGGATCGGGTTTAAACTCGAGATCGCGGTTCGCCGGGTACGCCGCGAACGATAAAGCAGTGAACCAGAGGACTGTCGATTGTGCGGGTGTCCGTCAATCTTGTATCTCTCTTCTGACATGCCCCATTGCGATGTCACGGTCCGAGTGCCGTTTTCTTCGCAAATATACCTCGGCACAAGCATTGCCGCCGGTCAAGTGCAAAGCACTATGTCGCAAGCACCGCGAACGCATCGCTTGCCCTGCGTCCTTTTAATGCCTCCTCAGTCGAGTCTCAGATACGTCCCTACTAGTAGCTGCTCCAGGCGTCGGAAGGCATAGACGCGTGCACTGCCCGCGGACTGGTTCTGTGTGATAATCGCACCACAGCGGCAAAAAAACCCCCCGACATGCCTTGCCGGTAAAACCGCGCACGGTTTCGAGGCTGAGGCTGTGCTTGTATCCCGCGTGCTTCGACTGCGTCCAGCAGGAGCTGGCTAAAGCTACGCAAATCTTGCTGTTTAGATTGGCACCAACGTCAAAGTATCACGATATTGCTTGCCCAGCGCACCCACCCAGCACCGGGCATAGTCGGCTTCAAAGTCAATACACACTGAGGTAAACAACGTCTACGCGATTTGCATCGCCGTGAAGTATCGGTGTGATGAACAGGTTTTCGACTTTTCCCGAGCCGGACACGCTCGTGACTACGCCTGCAGTCGCTCTCACGACCGGTTCCAATGCACAGATCCCAAAAGTTTTTTTTTTTGCAAAAGTTTTTTTTTTCCGGGGGGTTCCAAAAATTTACGCGCGCGCGGACATGGGCCAAAAAAAAAAAACCGCCTACCCTTATAGCCAGGAGGTCCTGAAACTTTTTTTTTAGCTTAGGGTAGGCGGTTTTTTTTTTTTGGCCCATGTCCGTCGGCCCACAGAAATTTACGCGCGCGCGCGCAAAAAAAAAACTTTTCAGAAAAAAAAAACTTTTGCCACAAGACTTTCTGCTACTGGATGTCACACCGTATGTACCGGCTACACACCGCTTCATACCGTATGTACCGGCTACACACCGCTTCATACCGTATGTACCGGCTACACACCGCTTCATACCGTATGTACCGGCTACACACCGCTTCACACCGTATGTACCGGCTCTACCTACCGCTTCACACCGTATGTACCGGCTCTACCTACCGCTTCACACCGTATGTACCGGCTATACTACTGGCCGGTCCGCTGTTGGCACTTTTGTGCCCGTTGTTGGTGGAATTCCTGGACGATGAGCTCAAAGATGAATGTGGTGAGCTTGATGTGTCCGAGGGGTTGCGGTGGCAGTCTAGAGTTCAACAGTTCCATAGTCGAAGGCTGCAGAGGATAGACGATGCCACAGGAGAAAAAACACTCGGGTTTAAACTCGAGATCGCGGTTCGCCGGGTACGCCGCGAACGATAAAGCAGTGAACCAGAGGACTGTCGATTGTGCGGGTGTCCGTCAATCTTGTATCTCTCTTCTGACATGCCCCATTGCGATGTCACGGTCCGAGTGCCGTTTTCTTCGCAAATATACCTCGGCACAAGCATTGCCGCCGGTCAAGTGCAAAGCACTATGTCGCAAGCACCGCGAACGCATCGCTTGCCCTGCGTCCTTTTCCTCCTCAGTCGAGTCTCAGAATACGTCCCTACTAGTAGCTGCTCCAGGCGTCGGAAGGCATAGACGCGTGCACTGCCCGCGGACTGGTTCTGTGTGATAATCGCACCACAGCGGCAAAAAAACCCCCCGACATGCCTTGCCGGTAAAACCGCGCACGGTTTCGAGGCTGAGGCTGTGCTTGTATCCCGCGTGCTTCGACTGCGTCCAGCAGGAGCTGGCTAAAGCTACGCAAATCTTGCTGTTTAGATTGGCACCAACGTCAAAGTATCACGATATTGCTTGCCCAGCGCACCAACCCAGCACCGGGCACAGTCGGCTTCAAAGTCAATACACACTGAGGTAAACAACGTCTACGCGATTTGCATCGCCGTGAAGTATCGGTGTGATGAACAGGTTTTCGACTTTTCCCGAGCCGGACACGCTCGTGACTACGCCTGCAGTCGCTCTCACGACCGGTTCCAATGCACAGATCCCAAAAGTTTTTTTTTTGCAAAAGTTTTTTTTTTCCGGGGGGGTTCCAAAAATTTACGCGCGCGCGGACATGGGCCAAAAAAAAAAAACCGCCTACCCTTATAGCCACCTGGTGAAAACTTGGTCGAAAAGTTTGGTCAAAAATTTTTGGTCAAAAAATTGGCCCAAAAATTTGGTCAAAAAAAATCGGTCAAAAATTTTGGCCAAAAATGTTGGTCAAAAAAAATCGGTCAATAAATTTTGGTCAAGATTTTGGGTCAAAAATTTTTGGCCAAAAAATTTGTTCAAGAAAAATCGGTCAAAACTTTTGGTCAAAAAAATTGGTCAATTGTTAGCCAATCTGAGAAAAATCACACACGGAATTCGAACTCAGAAAACCCTTTGCCGTGCTGTGCCAGCTACTGGAGTGGCCACACCTATTTGCACACGTTCATCTTCGCTGCAGGTAGGGGTTTTCGGGCCCACCCGGAGCGAGTCCAACCTTCTCCACGTCTTATCATCTCATCACTCGAAACAGTCGTATCATCTTATCATTGCTTGAATTTTTGGAGTCTGATACTCGAAACAGTCTAGATAGGGTCACCCACGTGTGTTTACGCCCGAAGGCTACATAAGAACCGACTTGAAAAATCGTCCACAAAGAGCTTGCCGCCGTTTGCGTTAAAGAGAGTGTCACCGAAAAGTACCCTGGTCTGAACTCTGCGAGCTATGTATCATGTTTCCCGGTTTCTCTTTCAGCACCCGTATGCTCGCAACATTCATGCCCGGTACTTCCAGTCTTTTAGCGTGTTGCACCCCTTGCTCCCACTACGGCCGTCCAGATGCCGCCGGGTTGCAGGAATCTGATGAAGAGAGTTAACAACGCAATGGTTGCGCCGCAAGTCGGCAGTCGCAAATCGGCAGAAAGGGGGTCCAAGTAAACGAGACCTATGCAAAGTTGAAATGGGATGAGATTAGACGCTACCCCAGAATCACCTTGACTCCCCCAAACGTATCCCACACATTGAAGCTTAAAACTTGCAACTTGAAACTTGAATTGGAAACTTGAGTTCGAATCCAAATCGCACAGTTGTCACAGTCAATGGCTGGGTAAATGGTTCGAATCCCGCCATGGGTGTGTTCTCAGGGATTGGAGTCTAATTGTAGACCAAAAAATTTGACCAAAATTTCGGCCAAAATTTTGACCAAAAAAAATCGACCAAAAAATCGACCAAACTTTGACCAAAAATTTGACCAAAAATTCGACCGAAATTTCGGCCAAAATTTTGCCAACTCAGGAAAATGACCAAAAATTTGCAAAATGTGGCTCGAAGCTAATAAAAAAGTTTTTTGTGGCTATAAGGGTAGACGGTTTTTTTTTTTTGGCCCATGTCCGTCGGCCCACAGAAATTTACGCGCGCGCGCGCAAAAAAAAAACTTTTCAGAAAAAAAAAAACTTTTGCCACAAGACTTTCTGCTACTGGATGCCACACCGTATGTACCGGCTACACACCGCTTCATACCGTGTGTACCGGCTACACACCGCTTCACACCGTATGCCGGCTACACACCGCTTCACACCGTATGTACCGGCTCTACCTACCGCTTCACACCGTATGAACCGGCTCTACCTACCGCTTCACACCGTATGAACCGGCTCTACCTACCGCTTCACACCGTATGTACCGGCTCTACCTACCGCTTCACACCGTATGTACCGGCTCTACCTACCGCTTCACACCGTATGTACCGGCTCTACCTACCGCTTCACACCGTATGTACCGGCTCTACCTACCGCTTCACACCGTATGTACCGGCTCTACCTACCGCTTCACACCGTATGTACCGGCTATACTACTGGCCGGTCCGCTGTTGGCACTTTTGTGCCCGTTGTTGGTGGAATTCCTGGACGATGAGCTCAAAGATGAATGTGGTGAGCTTGATGTGTCCGAGGGGTTGCGGTGGCAGTCTAGAGTTCAACAGTTCCATAGTCGAAGGCTGCAGAGATCGGGTTTAAACTCGAGATCGCGGTTCGCCGGGTACGCCGCGAACGATAAAGCAGTGAACCAGAGGACTGTCGATTGTGCGGGTGTCCGTCAATCTTGTATCTCTCTTCTGACATGCCCCATTGCGATGTCACGGTCCGAGTGCCGTTTTCTTCGCAAATATACCTCGGCACAAGCATTGCCGCCGGTCAAGTGCAAAGCACTATGTCGCAAGCACCGCGAACGCATCGCTTGCCCTGCGTCCTTTTAATGCCTCCTCAGTCGAGTCTCAGATACGTCCCTACTAGTAGCTGCTCCAGGCGTCGGAAGGCATAGACGCGTGCACTGCCCGCGGACTGGTTCTGTGTGATAATCGCACCACAGCGGCAAAAAAACCCCCCGACATGCCTTGCCCGTAAAACCGCGCACGGTTTCGAGGCTGAGGCTGTGCTTGTATCCCGCGTGCTTCGACTGCGTCCAGCAGGAGCTGGCTAAAGCTACGCAAATCTTGCTGTTTAGATTGGCACCAACGTCAAAGTATCACGATATTGCTTGCCCAGCGCACCCACCCAGCACCGGGCATAGTCGGCTTCAAAGTCAATACACACTGAGGTAAACAACGTCTACGCGATTTGCATCGCCGTGAAGTATCGGTGTGATGAACAGGTTTTCGACTTTTCCCGAGCCGGACACGCTCGTGACTACGCCTGCAGTCGCTCTCACGACCGGTTCCAATGCACAGATCCCAAAAGTTTTTTTTTTGCAAAAGTTTTTTTTTTCCGGGGGGTTCCAAAAATTTACGCGCGCGCGGACATGGGCCAAAAAAAAAAAACCGCCTACCCTAAGCTAAATAAAAAGTTTCAGGCCCTCCTGGCTATAAGCTAAATAGAAAGTTTTTTGTGGCTATAAGCTAAATAAAAAGTTTCTTGGTGGCTATAAGCTAATTATCCCTTTTTTTTTATTTTTTGAGCCGCCCGGATTTCCAAGTTCCGTCAGCTGACGGAATTTGGAATGGGAAGCTAATGCCCTGCTGACCGAGTTTTTTCTGGTTTAAAGTGCAAGCTCGGTCAGCTGACCGAGTTTACATGCATAAGCTCGGCCACTGTTGAAGGGCAACCCGCAAGACTGTTAGTAAAAAGATTACCTGCATGTTGTACGAGCCGCCGAACTGCGTGCTTACTTGCGAACGACTCCTCCAATAGATTCCTGTGGGTGTGTGTGTGTGTGTGTGTGTGTGTGTGTGTGTGTGTGTGTGTGTGTGTGTGTGTGTGTGTGTGTGTGTGTGTGTGTGTGTGTGTGTGTGTGTGTGTGTGTGTGTGTGTGTGTGTGTGTGTGTGTGTGTGTGTGTGTGTGTGTGTGTGTGTGTGTGTGTGTGTGTGTGTGTGTGTGTGTGTGTGTGTGTGTGTGTGTGTGTGTGTGTGTGTGTGTGTGTGTGTGTGTGTGTGTGTGTGTGTGTGTGTGTGTGTGTGTGTGTGTGTGTGTGTGTGTGTGTGTGTGTGTGTGTGTGTGTGTGTGTGTGTGTGTGTGTGTGTGTGTGTGTGTGTGTGTGTGTGTGTGTGTGTGTGTGTGTGTGTGTGTGTGTGTGTGTGTGTGTGTGTGTGTGTGTGTCGCGGACTCGTTTTAACGTGGCGCCCCCCTTAGCGAGAGTGTGTCCACGCATGGCACCCTTCTAGGTTACGGCCGACGCTCCGCCCGGCCGCTGGTGGGGGCCCGGTGTCTCCTGCGAGCCCGGGTGGTGCCTGAGGCCGCGCGACGCTTCGTTTCGACTCTCTCGGCGCTGCTCCTGTTTGTGTGTGTGTGTGTGTGTGTGTGTGTGTGTGTGTGTGTGTGTGTGTGTGTGTGTGTGTGTGTGTGTGTGTGTGTGTGTGTGTGTGTGTGTGTGTGTGTGTGTGTGTGTGTGTGTGTTACGGACCCGTTTTAACGTGGTGCCTCCCTTCACGAAAGTACGACCACGCTCAGATTAAGCTAGGTGACGGCCGATGCACCCCCGGGCTGGGAGTGGGGGCCTCCATTCGCTCTCCTGTTTGCGTGATGCTTTGTGCAGCAGCTGGCTAATGCTTCGTTTTCAGCCACACAATCGCCGCAACGTCCTAGTCTGTGAGCTGTGCAGAAGTGCATCCGGGGCCTTAGACCATCCGATCCGTGATGATGCTGCTTGAGGCGACAGCAGGTCTCCGCCGGTAGACGCTTTTTTACGCACTCACTGCATCGCGGCTTTTTGTGGAGCGAGCAAACCACTCCAGGGCGGGAAGTGTTAGCAGCGCCTTCTGGGGCCTCGCACGGGGGGGCACCTTTGCGCGGGTCAGTGCTTGAACCCCTTTCGGCCTCTTCCGTTCTGCCTTTCCAGTCGGGTTTTCCCTGTGTCCATCCTGCCGGGTAAGCCTCCTCTGGCAAGAAGGTTGCGGCCCACTTCAGGTGTGGCGGGTAAGGGCTGCTCTCATGTTCGTCCGCGATTCCCGCCTGCGCGTGTTCGCGTATCCTCACGATGATGCCTTCTGTCGCCTCTGACAGCTGCGCTCGTCGGGAGACGCCCCGTACAACCGTCCCTCCCAGGGATGTCAGCACGGTGGAGGAGTACTCATGGCCATAGAACCACGGCTGCCCCGTCACCTTCTTGTACGCCTTCCCCATCTCAACGAGGCTAAGCGCTTTGCCCAAGGCGGACCGGCGAAAGTCGGTTAGCATCTTCTCTTGCCTTCGAGGAGTCGGCCGCTGGCGCTGCACCAAGTCCATGGCGGCGTTACTCAGGGCATCAGCGTCCGTGTTCCTCTCGCGCTTGACGTGCTCGATGCGCACTGTCATCCGTCGCTGCAGGGAAGAAACCATTCTGGCAGCGCGTGTCTGGTATGGCTTGAGCTCCTCGGAACATGCCAGGCGTCGCAAAAGCTGCCCCACTACCAGTGCCGAGTCCCCCCGCACCGTACACTGCGTGCCGTCCGCATCGTTCGCTTCGTTCAGCAGATGCAGGCCCGCTAGCACCGCTTCATACTCTGCCACGTTATTGCTGCGCACGGTGGGCAGCGGCAGGATTACTTCCGACACCTTGACGCCGTCTCGGTACATTACCGCCCCTGCGCCAGCAACGGCGAAGGCGGTTCCGTTCGCTCTCGCCCCACCATCGAAGCACACAAGCAACCTGCTGTCGCCCATTTCCCCATCCGCTAGCGTTGTGCGAGCTGCTGTCACCTTGCCTGTCTGTGCTTGAGGTACTGCTGTATAGTACCTGCTTTTGAGGTCAGGGAGCCGCTGTCCGGTGTGCATTTCGAACTCTACAGCTAACTCGATGAAGCTGATGCCCAGCTCGTCGTGTCCCGGGGGTGCCCATTTCACCTGCCGCAGCCAGTCGGTGAACGCCATCCACATTTCCCGTCCGTATTTCCATTTCGTTGTCACGGCGGATGGCGCAATGAAAGGGACTGCGAGTCGGCAGGGTTCAGTTGGTCTCCAGCCTCGCGGGTAGCTCTCTGTCCTGTGATGCCGGGCTGACCTGTCGAGCAGGCCGTCGGCACCCTGGCGTTCCCTCAGCACTTCGACAAAGAACAGTTGCAGTCGCTTCACTACATGCCGCCTTTTCTCCTTTTCTGCCGGCAGCACGGAGGTGCTTTCGTCTACCTGAGGGGCTGGGGCTATCCCGCACAAGCGCAGACACGGGGGCCAGTTTACCTGCATGGTCCTTATGTCTTCGTACTTCGCGCGCAAGTGCTCCCAAGCGGGGCAGCTCCAGAAAAGGTGATCCACCGTTTCTCGTTCCTCCGTATTGCAGTATAGACAGCTTTCTTCACCGGCCCCTGTTCGTCCAGCCGCCGGCGTGGCTCCCACAATCACTGATTTCAGCATGCCGGCTTGATACGCGGTGAGTGGGGAATCGTGCATCTCCAGCAGGTGCCGGGTTGTCTGGTAATCCACCCCGTCCCGCACTCCCCCGAAGTCTCCTCCCCGCCTTGCCGCGAGCTGAGCCATTTCGCGTAGTCTCAAAGCGTATCGCAGGTCGTGCTGTAGAAGCTTCGTGTTGTCCTGTGCCGCTGCATCATGCACTACCTCGTCTCCGGCTTCGTTCGTGTAGGCGATGCTGGTTGGTGCCACCCATCGCCACCCGAGTCCGTCTAGCGCTTCTTTGAAGAAGGCGAAAGGTCCATGCAATGTCGCAAGCGAGTCGCTGTGCTCCCACGCTGTCTGTGACAGAGATCTCGCGGACTCCCACTTCTTGAGTTGCACTGCCCAGGTGGTGATTCTTCTGTATGCCGGCACAACTACCGGGTCGAGTCGGTGCCCATGATGTAGGATATGTAGGACCGCCTCTTGAGCTCGGCGCGGCGGCCCAGTCCACATCGCCTCCGTGAACAATCTTCTCAGGCGCACGCTGTCCCGCTTCGTCATTCCCGATACTGCTGCACCGTAGTACCGTTTAGCTCCCGCTGACATGCTGACCACGAGGTCCTTCGCTTCGCCTGGCAGCGGGAGGCAAGCTGCCCTTTTCAGCACCCGCTCAGCTTCGGAGTTCCTCTCCACAATCCGTTTCGACGGCCGAATTACCTCCCCCGGTGGCACCTTCTCTGTGGTTAGCATCACGCCGAGAACGTCGAATGTCACCCGCCTTTGTATACCTTCTTGTCGCCCGTTGTTCACTGCTGTGCCGTTGCTTTCCGCATAATCAAGGGTTTGCGGGGTGTCCGACGCCGTCGTGAAAAAATGCGACTTTTTCTGCGTGCAGACTTTCATCCCGGTCAGCCCGGCGAACATTCCTGACCGCCTGGCTGCCTCCTCTAAATCGGCAAACGTCTTCAGCATTGCATACACGTCATCGACGTACGATAGCGGAATCGCCGCTTCGATGTCCGCTACGTGTCGCATCCAGACACTGATGATGACGTTAATTAGGATGACACTCAGCGGGCATCCCTGCATTATCCCGTTCGTAGGCACGAAGCCTTCTCCAACCGTTGCTCCCACCCGGAAGTGACGCCGCATGTTGGTGTAGGCTGCCCTCAGAGTCCGCAGTACAACCTCGTTAAACCCCAGCTCCTCGGCCAGCTTAAAGGCTACTTCGATCGGTACCGAGTCAAAGCACTTTTGGAAGTCCAGCGCTAGGCCAAAGAGTGGCTCTCCCGTTAGGTGCGCCTCTTCGATAAGCGCTGCCAAGTGCCATACCAGGTCGTCTGTTCCATGTTCCTTCCGACATCCATGCAGGCCGCTCGGCGCAATCTCGTCCATCCACGCGAGTGCTGCCTTCGCCCTTACGGCTGCCCATATCCGGTACAGGACAGGCGTTATCGAAATCGGTCGTTGCGACAAGGGGTCCCCGTTGCTTTCGGGCTTCGGAAGCAGGTGAATGATCGCATGCATTAGCTGTTCCGGCCATCGTCCCTCGCTTTCCACTGCGTTCATGGCATCTGCCATGAGTTGTAGGATTTCCGAGGGGAGTTGTCGTAGCTCGTGCACGCGCCATCCATGTAGTCCGGGGGACGATGTCTTTTTCATCTTCTTGAGTGCCGCGTCCACATCAGCAGCACTGATGGGCTCGCATTCCATCGCATGCGGCGCGGGTAGATACCGTGCGTACTGCGACTTGAATGCCTCCCACTCTGGCTCCGGTTGGTCCGCATACTTTTGAAATATACCTCCCCAGGCGCCGGGCCCTCTCAGCATCTCATCGATCTCCGTCGGGCACGCGGTTAAGGTGCCATCCTGTCGTCGCAGAAATGCCGTTGGGATCCCTTGCTGTCCAGCTAGAAACCGATATATATCGCCTTTTTCTGGGCCACTCCAAGCCTTCTGTATTCGATCCTTCCAGAGGCGTGAGCGCTGCGTCTTCAGCGCGGCAATCGCTTCACGTTGGGATCCTTCCAGCCTCTCTACCGCCGCCACGAGTTCCTGCAACTCATCGCTGCTTCCGAAGTGCGTGAGCTGCGGTAAGAACTCTTCCACATTTCTTCTCCGCAACGCGTTTCGTGCGTTGCGTTCTGCTACCGTCATCGCACCCACTTGTCCGCTACCGAGCCTCTGCCTTGCCTCCGCGACCACTGAGCGTAGCATTCCAAGAACTCTATCGCGTTGCTTCGTGGACCAATTCATAGCTCCTCGCGTCGTGCATGCCTGCCTCGCAGATGCGTGCGCCTCCCGTGTGCGGTAGCCGCCGGCTCTACCCCGGTAAGCAGAGTGCGTTATGGTTTTCCCCCCTGTGTGTGTGTGTGTGTGTGTGTGTGTGTGTGTGTGTGTGTGTGTGTGTGTGTGTGTGTGTGTGTGTGTGTGTGTGTGTGTGTGTGTGTGTGTGTGTGTGTGTGTGTGTGTGTGTGTGTGTGTGTGTGTGTGTGTGTGTGTGTGTGTGTGTGTGTGTGTGTGTGTGTGTGTGTGTGTGTGTGTGTGGAATCCCTTTCTTTCCGTTTCTGGTCTTTCGAGCTTCTGGACCGCTTGTGGCATGGATTGCAGTGGGTGAACTCAGGACTAAAAGGCAGGAAAAGGATAAAGCACCGTTATGGGAAGCGGCCGGCCGGCAATACAAGGAGAAGAGGGCCGCGTGGGCGGCACACGGGTAAGGGGGAAGGGGGAGTACAAACAGCGGAGAGGGAAACAGCCTGGATGTTTGCGTAATACTACCCCTGTCCAACCTCTTAAAGAGTGGAACTAGGAGGCATCGCGTACGTCAAATGGTGGAAACGGAAAACGGGATTCCACTAGACGCGCCTTCGGCGCTCAAGCAAGCTTGCTAGTATATGTGTGTGTGTGTGTGTGTGTGTGTGTGTGTGTGTTAAGAACCTATTTTAACGTGGCCCCCCTCTTAGCGAGAGTGCGTCCACGCGCGGTTTCTTCTAGGTTACTGCTGATGCTCCCCCGGGCTGCTGATGGGGGCCTGGAGTTTCATGCGGGCCGGAGTGGTGCTTGAGGCAGCATGGTCTTTCTTCCTCCGTCTCTCTGCACCGCTCTAGTCCATGAGGTCGGCAGTGTTCGGCTTCTGGACGTGGGCACTGTCGGCTGCGTCGCGCGCACACAAGTTCCTTGACTTCTCGTCCGCCCGGGCCCTTCTTCTCCTGGGGTCTAACCGGGCTCCGTGGGGCTTCCCTTCGAGTTCCTTCCCTGCGGTATTCGTCGACGTTTTTCGGCCTCGCCCGTCTGGCTCCGGGTTGCGACCATCCTTCGGGGTATGTTTCCTCCGGCTGAAAAGTAGCGGCCCATGCCAGGTGCTGCGGGAACAGCGGTGTCTCCTCTGCAGAAAAGTGATCGCTTTGTACATGCTCCCTGACACCCAGGATAACGTTCTCGGCCGCTCTCGTGATCTGCGCTCTGCACGATACTCCCCGCACAATGGTCCCTCCAAGCGACGTGAGTATGGTCGTCGGCGTGTCGAACCCGAAGTGCCATGGCCGTTTCGTCACCTTCGTGTATGAGCTTCCCAGCTCAATCAGGCTCAGTGCCTTCCCAAGGAGTGACTTCTGCAACTGTCGCAGCAGCAGCATCTGCTCCTGTCGGGGTGGCCGGCTCCGCTGCACTACGTCCATCGCCGCGTTGCTGAGCGCGTCCGCATCGCGGTTGCGCTCCCGCCGAACGTGTTCGACTGCCACTTGTAACCGCTGCTGGATGGCGCTTAAGCGGGTACTTGCGCGGGTGAGCATCGGCCTTAGCTGCTCAGAGCAACTTGTTCGTCGTGTCACTTGGCCCACTGCGAGGGCGGAGTCGCCGCGGACCACGCAGCGCACTTCCCGCTCGACTCTTACTTGCTGAAGGAGCTCTAAGCTAGCCAGGAGTCCTTCATACTCCGCGACGTTGTTCGTGCGCACGTTTGGCAGGGGCAGTACAATCTCCGCTTCTTTCTTGCCGTTCCGGTACAATACAGCCCCTGCTCCCGCTACTGCAAAAGCGGTGCCGTTTCCACGCGCACCTCCGTCGAAGTACACTGCGATTCCGTCTTCGGCTTCTTCGTCCGGCAGCGTGTCCCGTGCTGTTGTCGGCTTGTTCCTGGGGACTTCGGGTGGCGGGGCGTAGAACCGATTCTTTACCGGGGGCAGCTTGCATCCCGTTTCCAACTCAAAGGCTACCGCTAGCTCCATGTAGCTGATTCCCGTTTCCTGCCCCGGCGACGCCCACTTGAGCGCTTTCAGCCAGCCCGTGAAAGCTGTCCAGAGGCTCGGGCCATGCTTCCATTTCGAGGTGGTTGCTGTGTGTGGGATGTCCGGTACGCTCAAGACCCGGGGGACCGTCGGTACCCATCCTCGCGGATACTCTACCGTCCGGTGGTGTCGCGTGGACCGATCCGCCAAACCATCCGCTTCCTGTCTGGCCACCAGTACCGCTACGAAGAACCTCTGCAGTCTCACCACTACACGGAGACGCTGGTGCTCGTCGATGGGCAGCGGGTATGCGTTTTGCGTTTGGGGGCACAGGGGGACTACTCCACAAAGACGTAGACACGGCGGCCAAGTTCCTTGGACGTTCTCCAGGTCAGCGTACTCCGACCTCGTTTGCGCCCACGCCGTGCACCTCCAGAAAAGGTGTTCGACTGTTTCTCGTTCCAGCGAGCCGCAATACTTGCACGGGGCCTCGAGACCGGTTCGCCCTGTGGCCGGTGTTGCCCCCGCAATTACTGTTCTCAGCATTCCTGCTTGATAAGCGGTCAGTGGCGTTTCCTGCGTCTCAAGAAGGTGCCTTGTGGCCCGCGTGTCGATGCCGTGTTGGGCTCCGTCGAAGTCTGCCGGCCTTCTTGTCGCTAGCTTCTTCATCTCCTGCAGACGCAGCGCTTGGCGAACGTCATGCTGCAGAAGCTTTGTGTTGCCCATTGACGCTGCATCGTGGGTCACCGTCTCTCCGGCATCGTTCTCGTACGTGACCGTCGTTGGCGCCGTCCACCGCCAACCTATGTCCACCAGTGCGTCCTTGAAAAAGGCGAACGGCCCCCGCACCTGTGCGAGCGCAGCATCTCGCTGCCACGCCACTTGCGCCAGCCTCCGGACATGATCCCATTTTTGGCTCTGCTCCGCCCACGTCGTAATCCTTCGGTATTGGGGAACTACGATTGGATCTAGCCTGTGTCCGTGGTGAAGGATGTGCAGTACAGCTTCTTGGGCACGGCGGGGGCCGCCTGTCCATACCGCCGCAGTGAACAGCCTTCTCAAACGCGCAGCGTCTGTCCTTCCGATGGTCGTCACAACTGCACCATAGTACCGCTTCGCCCCGGCTGCCATGCTGACTGCTAAATCTTTGGCCTGCGCGGGTAGCGGTAGGAGGGCGGCTCTTCTTAGGACCGCTTCTGCTTCTGCATTACGCTGTGTGATTCTGCTCGAGAGGGTGAGTCTTCTGTTTGGTGACTGGGGTTTTGTGGACAGCATCACCCCCAATGCGTCGAACTCAACCCGTCTGGCGAGCGTCACCGGTGGCGCTGCCGGTTGCAACGCCCTATCGAGCTCGGTGTATTGCACTGGCTCCAATGCACCCTGTGCTGTGGTGAAGCAAAAGGACTTCTTCTGCGCGCACACTCGCATTCCCGTTAGCCCGGCGAACTCGCTTGAACGTTGTACCGCCTCCTTCAGGTTTGCGCAGTTCTTCAGCAATGCGTAGAGATCGTCCACGTAAGACAATGGAATCGCTGCGTCAAGCTCAGCGATGTGTCTCATCCAAACGCTGATCAGCACGTTTATGAGCACCACGCTGATTGGACACCCTTGCATGATCCCATTCGTGGGTATGAAACCTTCCCCAATTGTGTTTCCAACACGGAAGTGACGCTGCATGTTGGCATACGCGGCTCGCAAAGTTCGGAGGACAGTCGGATGGAACCCCAGCTCTTCGGCGAGTTTGAATGCTATTTCCGCAGGCACCGAGTCAAAGCACTTTTGGAAGTCCAGCGCTAGGCCGTATAGCGGCTGTCCCGTTATCTGTGCTTCCTCAATTAGTGCGGCAAGGTGCCAGATGAGGTCGTCAGTTCCGTGTTTCTTCCGGCACCCGTGGAGCCCACTGGGCGCTATGGCGTCCATCCACTCCAATGCATCCCGCGCCCTTATCGAGGCCCATATTCTGTATAATACCGGGGTTATCGTTATTGGGCGCTGCGACAACGGGTCTCCGGTGCTCTCCGGTTTGGGAAGCAGATGGATGATTGCGTGCATCAGCGGTGCCGGCCATTCCCCGTCTCGCTCCACGCAGTTCATTGCGTCCGCCATGAGTTCCAGGACCTGTGGCGGCAGCTGCTGCAGCTCGTAGACGCGCCACCCATGGAGCCCGGGTGACGACGTTTTCTTCATCTTCGCCAGTGCCGCCTTCAGGTCCGATGTCGTGATGAGATTGTGTTGCATCGCTTGCCGTGCAGGGAGGAATCGCGCGTAGTGGATTTTAAAGGTATCCCAACTTGGTTCGGGGGTCCCAGCATATCTGCAAAAGATCCCTCCCCACGCGTCGTCGCCCCTTAGCATTTCGTCAATCTCGGTGCTGCAGGCCGTCAGCGTCCCGTCTTTCCTTCTGAGCAGGGCTAGCGGACCACTTCGGCTCCCCGCCAGAAACCGGTATACCTCGCCTCTTCCTGCTCCGTTCCATGCGCTTTGCATTTTCTCCTTCCAGGCGCGGCACCGCTGCTGCTTAAGGGAGTTAATGGCATCTCGCTGGGTCCCTTCCAGCTCGATGAGGGTTTCCATTAATTGCTCGAGCTCAAGTGGGCTCCCATTTATTTGGCGCAGGCGGGACCCCAGCGGTTGCGTCCCCGCCGTTTTAAATAGGGCCTCTCGCGCTCTTTGCTCTGCGAAGGTCCGGGTCCCTACCGACCCATGTTCGAGTCTCCGCCGCGCCTCTAAGATGGTGGTTCGGAGCAGGCCGATGACCTTATCGCGCTGCCTAGCTGACCAGTCGAGCGCCCCCCTCGTCGAACAAGCCTGCCGAGCCGATACTTGCTTCATCCTCTGTTGAAACCCGGCCGTTCTGCCTGTGCATCCCCGCAGCGCGTCAGGCTGCCTGGGGTCGTTATGCAGCTCGAGCAGGTAGGATTCAGCGACTTCCGTCGCGTTCCGGTATGAGCCAGACACCCCATCTACCTCTTTCCTCTGCCGTAGCGCTACTTCAAGCACTTCCTTCTTCTTCGTCGATGACAGCAGCGGCAGGTTCCTCGGAAAAGGCGCCGGAATCCAGGTAATGGGGCTCGGCTGTGTAAACATTTCCAAACTGAGGGTGACGAACACCGGGCAGTGAGTCGGGATGTCGTATTGGTCTTTCTCAGCGGTCTTTACCGCGACTAGTGCCGGTGCCGCCACTCGGTTGACAAAGCACATGTCGATGCGCGATCCGCCCTCTCCAGCCCAGCAGGTAGCTGGGGCGACGTGTGACCGTGCTCGCGCCATGACTTCCGCTGCATCAATCCATCCACCGAGTCCGCAGGCTGCCACGAGTGCTGGACTATCTGCAGTCTCGGTGTTGAAATCCCCCAAAATGACAACGGGAACTTGGCCCAGCCCCGCTGCCATCTCGAACACGTCGGATATGAGTTTTTCCCGCTGCCTCGTCGCCTCGGAATCTCTCCCCACGTGCGCATATACCGAAATTACGTGCAGTGTTGAACGCGCATTTCCCGTCGCTACCACCGCGTGCGCGACTCGAGTGCTGCCGAAGAGATTCCGCTCGAGCTCATTCGAGGGTTGGGCTACCGTCGCTACCATGTTGCTTTTCGTGGTGACTGCTGTCCCTCCCGGCACGCGCTGTCCAATTCCGCTCGTTCCTACGACAACCGGCACGTCCTCCCCCCAGTGGCACTTTACGCCATACGCCCCGAGGTAGAACTCGCTGGTTCTTTTCACTTCCGGGCCTGCCCGGGTTTCCTGTAACGCGATGATGTCCGCCGGCAGCGTTGCCACGCTGTGACATCTCGAGTTCAGCGAACCGAGGTTAGTCGTCGCAAGGGTTACCATCCCTCGGGATTTGTGGCTCTCCCGTGGGACTCGCGCGACTGTTGTTGCTTCGAGCTGCTGCAACGGAATAGTCGACGTGCCCCCTTCCTCCGTCGCAATCCTCTGCAATACCCTGTGCGGCAGAGCCAGCGCATCGTAATGCTCCGGCCGATACGTCAGGACGACGACACGGGTTGCCCTTGCCGCCCTTCCTTCGCACCTGAGCTGAGTCAAGTTCCGCGTCGACAGGACCCACACGCTTGCTTTTAACACCTCTGCAGCCGCTTGGAGGGTGTAGTGATCCCCATAGACCCCGTCAGCTGCAACCTCGAAGAGGTAGTCAGCAAAGGATTTTGGGGTTTCGGGAACAAAAGGCGTAGGCGGGTTGGTCCGGAGTTGTCGTGTGACTTTCTGTCGCAAGGCGGCAGCCGTAAGGTTCAGCCTGCCGCCGCGGATCAGTGCCTGATACTGACAGTTCCCGTCCTTTTCCACTGCCTCACGTCTTGCTCCGAAAACCGCGGCTGCCTTGTCTAGTAGCCGATCGCCGCTTTCCGCTGGCGTCGGCTCATTTGTGGCATCCGCAGCCCAAGAGCATCGTCCGCTTGAGTTGTTTGATCGGCGTTCGGCGCCCCGGGTTGCCCTGGCTTGATCGCTAGCTGATTGGTGATGATGATGGTGATGATGATGATGGTTGCTAGCGACTGGGCTTTCTCCGGGGCGCCCCGCGACCTAGCTCTCAAGCGGATTGTACCTATTCCCTTTCAGCATCCCTTTGATGGTCTGCTGCTTTCCGCCCTTGACTGCTTTCGCCTTCGGCTCGGCCTCACTCGCCTTCGGCTCGGCCTCCTTCGCCATCGGCTCGGCCTCGCCCGCCTTTGGCCCGGCCTCAGCTGCCCTGTTCGTGGCCTCATTTAGCCGCTTTAGCTGCTCTCCGAACTCCTTATCGGCGGCTTCCTTCTTAGCCTTCGCCTCCGCCTTCTTCAGTTCCTTCTTGCTCGGGCTTGGCTGCGCTGGCTGGACCTGCGCTGCTGCTGCTGGTGAGGCCGTTGCTTGTGCG